>JAQFZZ010001433.1:0-11169 GCA_034696405.1 Isotoma caerulea
ATGTAACAATGTGTTTAAAAAAATTTTTGACTGACACAATTTATAGGAGTAACGATATTGCTCTCGCTAACCGTCTTTCTCAACATAGTTGCGGAAAAAATGCCTTCAACGTCTGATGCTGTGCCATTAATCGGTAACTTTTATAAAAACTCGGATTGAATTGAATCCTCCTACCTCTCTTGCCTTGTGGTGTCATATTTGATTTATGCAGCAGCAGCAACGTAGTTGGTCTGGACTCTTGACCTTGACCAAATTCACTTCACAGTTCTTGAAAAATATAAAATCCAGATTGTCGTATTTCATCGAAATGTTACATTATTACTTTACCATTAAAAGAATGATGTTGCACCTTCAACCTTTTCTCCTTTCTTTCCTACTAACTTATGTAAGACCGAGCCAAAGAGCTACTATACCGTATTATGTGTCTCTTGTTATTTCGAGAAAAAAAGTTTGCAACTTATTTTTATTACACTATGCTTTAATCACCTCACATTTCACTTGGTAGACAGATAGGCTATCTAAAATTATTTTTTGTACTATAATTCACTTCTACGTAACTGGAGTAGAAGTCTTATCTTTAGTTAAGGCTGTAATGGCAGTTTTACTATGAGTAGGTTGGTGACATGACTTGACTTTATCCCATTATCGTCATCATCTATATATGATCCATAAGGTATCATTGCCATTGCCATTGCCCTTTTGTGATTTCCTTGTCAATAACGTGTCATAAAACGTGAAACACCATTTCACACAGAAATCAAATATCTTTTTTGTACTCTAACTGTAACGGATCCCGGATGTAGAGAAGTTCTTGCTGCTTCCTATTCTTTCAACGTTTTTGACAACCTTACTTACACACACTGACTAAAAACTTGCAGAATGGACACTTAAATCTAATAGACTAATCTTGTCCTACTATTAACAAGTACTTGTGTACTAGGGTAAAGGGACGGCCAGAAAGCATATGCTTCATTTAAGTGACACTTTATTCCATAAATACACGATTTTAGATTCAACGGGGATTTTAAAGCGCTCTGAGGTTATACATATATCCATATAGGCTTGGCATATATGGGGCATTTGTCTGCCAAAGCCACACTCTGCATCCAAAATCTAGCGTTTATCAGGTAAATCAGGCACATGCTTTTTGGATGACAATGACTTTGACTCTATTTTAAAGACTGTTGAACGCTGACATAATTTTGTTTTATATAATGTAGGGTATATAGTATTAAATTACCGATGTTCTTTTATCTCTAGAGACGTTAAAATTACTGTTTACTTGCAATAATAGGATTGAAGTCTCAAGGCTCCGTTTTAAAAATTCGTGTCTGACATACTTTGAGACTTTGAGGCCAGAGCCTGAAGTCTGTAAAATGAGGTGGTGCAATTGATGGAATGCATGCAAGTGGTATGGGGATCACGGATCCCAACAGACCATCATGGTCTAACGCTTTCTTGAGTACTTTCCATTCCTTAATCTCCTTTCTCTTTTGACTTAAATTGATGATTGAGCCTGTCTCATTTAAATACACTTCACACCCAAATAAAATATTCAACTCAATTTACATCTACTTGGGATCTTGACTGACATCCTCCGGCTTGTTACATGTCTTATCTCGTTCTTAATCCGAATCGCCCCGATTTCTAAGATGTGTGCCACATACCTACTTTTTAATGCTATGAGTAAAACATGAACTTCGAAAGACTACTTTTGTTAAACTATCGATTGATATGAATTTTCTTTATCTAACAATTCCAAACCAAGCAAAGTCCTTTTACTATCATTTTTGAAAAAATTTTGTTTTTCTTGCTTCGATTGGTTTAGATACGGATCTAGTAGAAACTGGCTGGCTACAATTTTTTGTCAATGAAACCAGAAAATTCCGGCATCCATTATGCAGATTGTAGATCACATTGCCTCTTTTAGAGACTGCCTAATTTTAACTAAGCTAATTAACATATGGGTATGAGATAATTCGAAATTTTCCTAGGCGTAACTTGAATCTTTCCACTTGGTAGGTACACGAAAGCAATTATACCTCGAAAATTCTTTAAAACAACCTCCCCTATTTAATGGCTCGATATGTTTGCCATATTTCTCCTAAAAATAAAAAAAAATATCTCTTTTAAAATAAAACTATAGTAGATATTTAAACCCATTCTTCTCAAATGAACAATTAAAGAACATATAGCTGTTACATAAGGACGAATTTAGTGTTACATTTTTAAGAGAATCATAAAAAAGTATAATAAACAAAAGGTATAAAAATAGAACATAAAATCCAAACACGTCAAAAAAATAATTAGAAGAAATACGACTCTCAGGCTTGATTAGATAACTATAATGGGACTATTCACAGTGGAACTAATAATGAGAAAATGATAACAAATAATATAATTGTAATAAAATGGAATGTGAGAACTTGAACAGTATACAGAGAAAGTTACAACGTAATTAGATTGTAAGAGCTTTTTCATTGAGGTTTTCTATAGAAATTGTATTTTAGTCCATTTATGGATGAATTACTTGCAAAATTTGATATTAAATGTGTATCATTATTGTTATTGCCACTCTCAGTATCATAAGTTGGATTGTGTGGGATAGGCTGAATCTATTCTATATTAATGTAGGAGAATGTGTGTAGTAATAATACGTCCGAATAATATAGATTCGGAAATGATCTATGTTTACGACATTGGAAACATTAATGTTCAACAAATTAAACCGTGTAATGATTTTTTCCATCCAGGCGTAACAATATTGCTGTCATTAACCGTGTTTCTCAATTTGGTTGCGGAAACACTCCCTCAAGTGTCTGACGCCATTCCATTGTTAGGTATCGAGGCTCCTCACATTTTAGTATTATGCTACTTTCTTATTACACTTTTACTTTATTTCCATCATTCTATTTTTTGTTTCTCCTTAAACCTCTCTTTGATGAGATACTTGACAACTTTCTCTTTATAAATACACTTGATTTAGGTACAATTTCATTTGTACTAAGGAAATTTTATTGTTTTTTCATATATTCTCATAAAAATTTTATTTTGAAAACTTTCAATTTCAAATTGATGTTTTTTCCAAATTATCAAATTTTGTGGCACTTTTAAAACACAAAATTTGACTTTTAAAAGTTGCAAGTAACCCATCAAAAGAAAGCTTTTGATGCTGATTGCGTTAAAAGAAATTCTAGTTCAACGGATGTTTTTAAATGTTTGGCAAGGCTTACTTTCTCCAAGTGATAAATCAAAATTGCCAATTTTATTGACAAATGCTTTACAAATTCCGTAACTTTCATTTTTTTCTAAACCGTTTAGTAAAGTTTTCACATTAAATAATTCATAAACTTATTATTTCTTATGTAAGCGGAAAACTCAATAAAATTTGTGTACGATTTATGAAATCGTTTATCCTGAAATTGTTAAATGATCAAAGTATTTCCATTAATTTGATTCAATACGCCTCTCTCTTCAATCTATGCTGAAACGCTAAACCCAAACCCAACCCAACCCAACCACCCACCCGATGCCTATGACCATTAATCTCTCTCTTCTCTCTCTCTCTCTTTAACCTACTTTATACTCTACCCTGAATAAAATGCCTTGTTGGTCTTTTGATGTTCTGTAGTGAAAGTTGAACCTGAAACTATTGAAACCCTCTAATTAGTTTTGTGGTATATGTATGGCTTCCCTGAAATTATCGCGCTTTATGATTTCCCGACGTGTGAGAGACGAATGCCATGCAGCAACGCAGATTTAATTGGGCAAATCTATTTTGTGGGCAAAACTGTTTTGAACAAATAGTTAATATTAACGTAACCGCTTGACATGCTGCGTCTTCGTTATGTAGACAAAAAAGTTTACAACTTTGCAACGTTAGCTATTTAATATTATTATTGTCTCAATTCTTAAACTGCGTAAACAATCAATTTTGAATGTTTCTAGAAAGTGGTTTAATGTCGTAAGAATCATCTATTCACAATATTCACAAATAACATTCGGTATCTAACAATATCCTTGAAGCCTTGAGTATTTAAATATAAAATGCTTCCTACTCATTACTATCCCTCTTACCTAAGTTCTAATCACTAACATATTTAGTATTTTAATCCTCTTGTCCTTTTCTCGGAATGGAGTCAGTATATAATTAATCTGAGTAAATCACCATACCAGTTGTATTTCAGAACAAGTAATTCGTAATTGTAGTAAATCTAGAATGAATTTATACAAATGCTCGATCTTCTCTTTGTGCATTATTGAATGGTGTTTCGAAACCTGATATCTTGAGACCTGTAATAATGTAATCTTGTTCACCTTTGACCTTTTTATATGTCTCATTTCTATCTTTTCCAGGTATTACGATTTTGCTATCATTAACTGTATTCTCTATATTGGTGGCTGATCTGCTCCCCAAAACCTCAGACGCAATACCCCTTCTAGGTATTTTTCTCTGATCTTCAAAACTTCAGCATTTAAAAAACAGAAAAATAGTCGAGTCGAATACTCAATACATTAATACAATTTCAAGAGTTTTTTAGTACCATTAAAATTCATTGCACTCCATTTCATTAATATTTTAAAGATACCAAAGACATTACAAATTGGTATTTACTAACATACATAGCTAATTAATTAGCCAACCTTTCAGTAATGTATTAAAAACAATACTTTAACACTATCTCGTTTTGATTTCAAGACTTTGCAAAAAAACACTTAAATTACTACTTCTCACCTGTAATAAATTATTTTGACATTAAATTCCTTACTGCCATGCGAGTATTGTTAATTTTTTGAGTTTTATAGGTGAACACCTCCATTAATTAAAACAAAGCTTTAACTAAATAACCTACCTCATTGATTAATCCTGAGTGGCCATCTATAACGGCGATACTCTTGATGCAACCAGCTGGCTAGCTATTTATAATCAACCATCGTTTCGTATTTATTAATTGCGCTGAGCAAGCCTAGCATAATTTCAATATTTAATCTATCCAAGCTATTAATAATGATTAACATTAAGTAAACAAAAGTACCAATGCAAAGTTTTGAAGGACTAAAGAAAGTCTGGAGCTGCTATTATAAATATTAAACAGATTTTTTGTAGAACTACTTTTTTCTTACTCAATAAACCGTCCATTACTCTTTACGGATTTATTTATATACCTTTTATACATTCCTATTTTTGTAGAAAAAGACATCCAAAAAAGGAAATAAAGTTTTACATTTGGGTGCTAAACTCGTCTTTTACGAGTATGATTCAGATTTTTTTGGCTCAGGTATTACAACTACCTCAACTGCTGCTGATGCTTAAGTGAGTCGTAATGAATTTGGTTGATGGGATACACACTTACAAACGGAATATTATATATGCTGGTACGCTGGTTTGGTTGCTACTGCCATTGTATAGTAAGGGAAAGATTTTCTTGAACCTCTAAACCAACTTTAATGTCTCCCAAGAGAGCAATTTATAACCAACTCGAAGCCAAAGATTCAATTCTACGTGTTCATCCCACTCATTTCTCCAAGTCACCTCCTTACTTATCCTTCTAGACTATCTCCTTGCCATGCTTTTGCTAAAATACTAATCCTTCCAAATACCTGTAGGGCATCTTAACAAAATTTACTCTATTCCTTCCTTATAAACGTAACCTACATTTGTTGGAAATTATCCACAAATTATCCCTTCATGGACCTTGATACCGCATAATAATGCCAGCAGAATACATCAGTATCACTACTGTTTACTTTTACACTCTCTTCTGAAAGTTTATTAAAGGCAGTTAGAACACAAATGATAAGCTTTTTGTACAGTAAACAAGTAAAGGATTAGACTAAAGAGTTGTTATCATGAGGTGGGGAGAAAGTACTACGAAAAATAAATCCTTCTTGAGAGAGATTCCCCATCTGAAGACGCTTGAGATATTCTTGTGGTAGATGGTATATATATTATGGTGCTGATATGGTATGGTTATGGTATTTACCAGGTGATTAAAGTCTTCCTTCGAAATGTATTTTGGTTACACGGATAAATAAATCGACGGATGTGATTTTGAATATTATTTTACTAACGAAAATATTTTGACCACACTTGTGGCCGCCTTGGACATAAAATGGACTTTTTTGACACATTTTCACATTTTCATGCAAGCCAACTTTGGATTTTGGTTTTTATTTTATGACACATTTTTTTAAATGTGGGATTTGATCAACTACAAAGTGTAAGTTGATTTTATAAAAATTTTGAAAGCGGATTGGATTTATAGTAGCAACAGTCCGTAATGAAATGCAACATATTTTATAGCATTGATGTCTAATATGGCATATATTATAATGCTACTTCGTACTTTGATAATGGAACAATCATGCTGGGATTTTTGGAAGCTCATTTTGGGTTCCATTGATTTTGAAATTTTGGAAGACGAAAGACCAACTCTTGCTGTTTTTATTTTTCATGTTTTGTGCTCCTATTTGTCAGATTTTTTGACAGTTATGATGTCATGCACAATTTTAGTGCCCGTGTTTTGCATCTCGGACTGAATTTTTGTCGTGATTTTTACCACTTTGCTTCGTTCGAGCATCCTGTCAAGATCAAATTTGTGAATTGACAATTACTATGTCAAACCAAGAATACCAATCAGCCACCCAATTATTGCAAACTAACCACTGCTGTAACACTAGCCATAGTCATTAATTACTATAACGCTTTGATTAGATCAGCCGCCTGGCCAAATAAAGCAAAATTGTATCTTTTGGTAATACGACACTTTTCTAAAGGAACAATTTGCCATATAGAGAACAATTTGCCAAATAGAGAATAATTTGCCATATATAATTTAGTATACAGGCTTGATGAATTTTATGCAATAACAACCTTATTAGCTTTCGTCAAATTACCTTTTGATTGAATACTGATCGGCGGTTACAGAATTTAGTTTTTCTAAAATAATATAAAAATTCAATATTCAAGAAAAATCAGATAGCTTTTTCGAAAAACCCCTTGCAATCATACCTCAGCCGTTTTTATAATAATTGTGTTAAGAAGTTTACTTTGTAAATGACTTTTTAAAGTCCTGGATAAAATTGGATGGAAATTAAAACTCAAATTATCTTATTTTTTGCTTTTAGCAAAGCAATTAAAAGTTACATATCTAAAACGTGTAACTTAGAACACCTGAGATACAGGCGGAAAGCAATATTTTTTTTGTAATTGATTTCAAATAATATTACATTTTACACCAAATAAAAATATTTAATTTGACACATTTCACAGCAGGTAAGACAATTTATCTTTAAAAACACGAATCAGACATTTTATTCATCTTAACATTTCATTCAAATTCTTAAAAATATAGAATGAGTATGTAAAAAGCTTTTCAATCTCATCCAAGTACATCTCATTCTGAAAACCTTTAAAATTAAAAATGAATGAAGCACTTATTTACTCAATCGACAATTGCTTAATGTGACAGAGTTCAAGTTCACATATCACTTGCACACAAGTACATAGACACTTGTCCCAGTACTATAAAAAAAACTTTTTACATAAGATACTTTCTGCATCAGAACACAGACCAAGCCATTAATTTTAAGTATATGACTGAGGGTATGTCACACGGGGTAGTAAATCAATTCCATAAGATATTTCTATAAAACTCATAAATTATACGTAGGGAGATGTGTTTCTGACTGATTCGAATCATACTTTTTGGATTCTGAAAAAATTCTTACCTACTAGTGTGTTTGCTTTGAAACTGATCTTCCTTAAAAATAGAATGTTCTTCTTTCCTCTGGTTTATGTGTTATGGTAATTTGTCATTCCTTCCTAAAAAGCTATTTGCTACGGTTCGTAGCTTTCACTATAGATAGTAGAAAACCTTTTAATAAAGCTTAGTTCTTCTTTAAGACTGCTTTAAATTTAAAAATTGGCTTTATCACCTTCACCTTCATAAAGCTTTGTTCCAATCCCACCAAAATTAATTGCTGCGATAACTTGTTAAATCTATTTCATTCTTTGTGTACTTTCTGATGATATGAAAAGTTGGCGTTTTGTAATGTGTGCTCTGCATTTTGAAAAAATTAGTAAAGTAAGATGTTTTGCTCGTGTGTTAAGTAAAGACTCAATAAGTGTGCTCGAACCAACCATATAAAATTACTTCCTTTTAAAAGCTTCAATACGCTAATCAACACCTGATATATGCTTTCATTATTGTAAACAACTGCCTGCTTGCCAAGCCTGTTTTTGATGATAAATCAACCTTTCTCTGTGTTATTTTGCATGTTGACTTATTTGTTGTTAATGTTGTAAAACTAAGTAAGTACTTGTAAGTGTGTTTATGGTTGATGAAAGCTTTGATAGTGCTTCATCTTTCATTTTAATTAATGTACTTTTTCTTTAATTTTCTCAAATACATAATTATATTGATGTCATATCGTTATTACATGTTGTGTGATCTTCTACTGATAAAAAGGATATTATCTAATATGAATTTGATTATGCCATTTGATAGGAACTTACTTCAATTGTATCATGTTCATGGTAGCCTCATCAGTGGTTTTAACAGTGGTCGTCCTCAATTACCATCACCGCACGGCCAACATGCATGAGATGCCACCATGGGTAAGTTCGTTAACTTTTCTTAGCGAAATTAATCATGCTTTCAGAAAGGAAGGTATATAATCAATATAATCATGTAGTATTACATAGAAACCTCCTGTTGCATATTTTAAATTTTAAAAAATCCGATCCGATACACACGCTATTTATTTAAAGAAAATCTAAATTAGATATCCTGTCTATATGCCATGGGAGAGTTGAATGGGAATATTGTATCTATATATAGTAACATTTTTCTATTTTAAATGCTCCTATAATTTCAAGTCATCTATAAAGACTATGTTTATGTTATCTTATCTTCAAATATTCTTATAGAGCGAGATAAGAATATTTGAAAAATTGTTGTGATTTTATCCACCACATTTCCACCTGTGCTCCATCCTTTTACAGTTAATACTTAAATCTCTGTTGGCAATAGTTATAGGTATTGATGTAAGTTGTAGCACAGTCCCTTCTGCTTGCTGGTATGCATGCGGAGTGCTTTGACACCTTACAAATGTCAGAGTCTTATCTTTTTCTGCATCGTGGTCTATAATTGAATCCCATCTTGTCTCACTTACATATGGACTTTAGATTAGGTAGGATTAGAAAGAAATTTGTAAGATTATAGGACATACATAAGGCTCACGAACTATGTAATTTAAAAAATGGAAGCAGCTGTTACATAAAAGGCTTTAGTTTACTTTCTCTTTCACCCTCTTTATACTCCAACCTCCAACTGATTCTGATCCAAAATCTAAGAAATTTATAAGAAAAAATAATGACATCCACTTCTTCTCTTTATAAGGAATTCTCATGATCTTCGTATATACCTCATCATGTTAGTTTATGCCAAACCAATAGGTACAAGGCAAAGACTAATGCTTCTAAACCCACGAGTGTTCCATCAGCCAAAAATAACAAGGACCTGTCGCTGCTTTCACTTATCTTTGAAGTATATGCACATGGGTTTGATTGTCCTCAACTGCGACCAAGATAATTGAATCTTTTTTATTAGAAAAGGATTGGGATTGGAAATCTTCTGAAGAGAAAGACTGCATTTCACAATCAGGAAAAAAACAATGAAGTTCTTCTCCCTGTCAGATGTCCTTGGCTTGGAAGATCGACTTACACTTACTTCTTGTACCAGAAGCTAGATAAGTCTATTTTATCTTTCGAAGGGTAAAAAAGTAGTTCAAACGAGTGAAAACGGATACTCATACGGATCATCATCATCATCCTCCTCAGTCAGCTCAATATCCGATATTGTACATACCAAAGGCAAATCCGTCTATTTGTTTGAACACTTGTGCATTGGATTGCAGGTGGGAGCATTTTAGTTGATTGGAAAGTTTATGGAGTGCTTCAAGATGCCCTACGTAGGATAGATTTTTTTGTACCAGACCAAGGATACATTCACAATCAGTCAGAACATTTTATCCATATATACTTTTAAGGTATAAATTTACGTTATATACTGATACTACATGATATCATGACATAGAAGAATGATAAGTGAAAAGATATACCTAAAGTAATATTATAAAGATTATACTGACAACTGAGGAGAAAGTACCAAATAGAAAGACTATCCTTTAAAGGCGAATATAATACAAGAAAAGGGTGGAATAAGAGTCTATTGAGTTGCTTACGACGAGCGATGGATAGATTTCATATGCAACCGACCGACCATCATCATCGCAGACTAAACTTGGGTATTATCTGTATTATTACTACCTCAGAGCTATTCAGCTTGAGATGCAGCTAGAGTAGAAGAGTCGAAGAGTGCCTACTGGGGCAGATTTACAAAAAAGATAGTAAAAGTAAAGGTAGATAGAGTCGACAGAAGAACAGAAGAGTTCTAAAGATGTTGGGCAATTTTCTTCTCTCTGTCTGTCTAGTCACTAGTCTTCTTTTTGGTTTTTTACCAACTGCTGTTGAAATATGTTTTGTGCGGAAAATAGTTGCATTGGCAAAAATGGATGGAAGGAAGTGGGAGCAGCAGAGGTTGCAAATGTCGAGATTCGCGTTACCTTTCCCTTTCCTATCACTAGTATTGAGTATTAAGCTCTTTTTCTATGATCTGACTCTTTTCACCGTTTTCATGATAAGCCTCGAGCTATACATTTTGCTCTGGTCTGACCCTCTCTTTTTAAGAATTCCGTCTCAGCAGTGCTTTTACAAAGTATTGAGAGCATTTACTATTGCACAGAGAGCAATTTTTGTGGTTACATCTGAGGAAACAGGTATTATATGATTGTATAGGAAATGGGTGCAATATTACAAGGCATAAAATTCGATCCGGGTCAAAACAGCTCTTCCGGCTGAAACACGGCATGGTGGACTGAACTCAAGTATTATTAAAGTTGTAACGGGGGGTTACAACACGCGTTAGTTTTCTCAAGTGCCTGGGTTGTCTTGGGGGGAGGTTGGAGAAAAATCGAAAGCACAATTGCACTATTTTAGAGAGATGCTTCTCATCATTTGTTTGTCCTTTGTTAATAATCGATTCTATGCTTTTGTGACATTTCCGAATGGGGCTGTACCAAAGCATACCACAGGGAGTGACCGCA
>JAQFZZ010001434.1:0-11155 GCA_034696405.1 Isotoma caerulea
ATTACCATTATATAAAAAAATCCAAGCTAGTGATAGCTGATGTGACACCCCGAAAGTAGAAAGTGAATTTTAAACACGAAATAGAAATCTTTCATCAAAAACTTCAAAGATAAGTTAAATAAATGAATTAGGTACGATTCAAAATAGATCCTACACGCGAGTCTAGGCAGACAGTCAATTGAAACAGAAATTCTTTGGGTGGAGAGCCCAACTATATTAGCTTTGGCAAAAGTGCAAAACACTCATCTTCGTCTAGTCAAATCTAATGCAAGTTGCAACACATGTTCTAATTCTCATATTATAAGTACGAACAAACACACAGCGGCTTTGTTTGTTTAGCTGAATGGATAAATGCTCATTTCGCATAAAATGTGTTAACGGTAATAACATTTTTGAGGTTTGATGTTTTCTGTAAATTTCATTTTGGAAAATAAAACCGTGATTGACTGTTCGAGAAATTTAAAATGGATTTTTGATCTATATATTTTGTATTTAATATGAGGTCAAGTTTTTTATTTCATTAAGGAAACGCAAAGAGATCCAACAATACAAATTGTTTCCAGTCTCCTTTAAAATTTCTAAAAGGAATGTTCTTAAGCCTGAGACATAGTTAAAATGAAAATATGTGTAAAGTTATGTAAAACGTTGGGTTATTATTACAGAGTCGGAAGGAAACGGGATTATAATGATTAGGAAGTCTGAGTCAACTCAGAGGCTGATATGCATAAGCTTAGAGTGAAAGTCAAAGCGAACACAAGTTAGGATAATTTATTACATTTTATGTATTATTTATTATGGCAAAAAATATCTCTTCCGTCTCGATGCAAGTAGCAACCAACGAACCAACATCAGAAACTAAGAGTAGACATCAGTGTTTTTGGTTCTTTTCTATTTTTAGGGATAAATTTTAGAGGAAAATGTGAA
The DNA here is from genome assembly GCA_034696405.1 of Isotoma caerulea. Taxonomy (NCBI): domain Eukaryota; kingdom Metazoa; phylum Arthropoda; class Collembola; order Entomobryomorpha; family Isotomidae; genus Isotoma; species Isotoma caerulea. The sequence goes on from JAQFZZ010001434.1 coordinate 925, forward strand.
CCTAGAGTGAAGAAAGTTCTATGATCTGTGTTGTTAGTTGTTGGCACTTTCACAATCTGTACATAAATCCTGTGCGTGCAGAACAACATGTCCATGTGTAAAAGTGTTTTAAATGCTACTTTAAGCTTATATGATAAATCTCACCAAAAAGTTGCTAAATATCTTTTAAGTTTGGTACATAATTTATGGAGGAAATAGTTTTCTCCAAAGTTTTTAATGTTGTAAACAAGTAGGAAAAGCCAGCTAAATCTTTTGTGGAGAAAGTCATCGCGTTTAATGTTGTTATAGAGTGGAAGTCAGTGGTGGCAGTGATATTCTCATGGTTAAAGAGGAGACAGATACGAACATACATCTACTGTTAGATGTACAATTTGTTATAAATAGAGAAATAGAATTCACGTTGTAGAGAAACCAATTGCAAAAACCGACTCGCACATTTTCATATCTAGGGATGGAGAAAGCATTGTAACTTTCTTTGACTAGAACTCATGTAATTTGTACACGAGTTAGACGCATGAGGATATGACAACTATCTTAGAAATAAAGTTTGAAAATCTTTGCAATAAATTATTGGAACGAAAGAAATATGTCCATTTAAATCTCTGCTATTGTCTCATTCCTCTGGCCGCTGTTGGGAAAGCTAAAAATAACCAACGTTTAATTTAACACCCGTAACTTCTTATCTTTATAAAAAGTCTTCCATTCCAAAATCTAAATTTAATATAAATTGATGATAAAAATATAGAATTTTTAAATAAAAAAACACAGTTTCACTCGAAAAATATAAAAAAATTTGTTGTTTGATTACAAATTAAAATGAAATCGTTCAGTAAACCATTTAATAAATTTGGAGAAAAGTGGAATACGGGATTTTGCAACACTTTCTCCCAAGATTCTGAGTAAATGAACCCTTTCACACTTTCACTCCTTGTTGAGTTTTTATGAAGAAAATGGGAAATGTGAAGGCTGAATTCCTGTAGAATGTCTGCTTCACTGAATTAAGAAAAGTTATCTGCTCGTACTGTATTCTTTTTGGCACCACTACCAGTAATAATACAGTGTAGATAATACTAGAGTATCAATGCCACAGAAAAACACAGTACAAGCACCAGCAATATTCTGGACTCAAGTTTTTTTGACAAAGGCATTCACAATTACAGTTTCAAATGTGTATTATTATTTTCCAGCTATTTTCGTCATCCTCTTATTGTTTTTTATTCTTATTCTGTGTCAACCTATGGGTTAATATTTATTCCTTTACATGCATTCCCACAAAGTCCCATGTCATGACATACGTATACCCTTACATATATATTTTTTAATTAAATCGGAACTAATGCTTTGTGCAAGGTCCATTTGGTAGTCAGTCAGTAGTTAGTACTATGAGTGGAAAACCAGCATTTTTTCGTTTGAGGAATTATAAGCTTTTCACTTTACAATCTTTGTCTTTATTAGGTAAGTAGAGAAACTATAGTAGTAATATTTATTTATTAATTAGGCTAATTTAGGTTAATTTTAGGCTATTACCTATCTGAATCTGTATTAGTTCTTGGATAAATAATGTGATTCGTTGAATAAAATAAACAATACAATATTTGAGAGATTAAGGTCAAAGGTGGATTCCAAATTACAATTTTACAATTATCTTTTCTAAACTGAAAGTAACTTAAACAATAATGAATTTATATCAATCTGTGGGACAAGGACAACAATAACAAACATATATTATTAATGCTTTCAAAATGTACATCACTTCTGGATTTTTTCAGCCAATCTTATATTTTTCAACATTTCAAGTTAAAATTAGAAGTATTTACTTTTAATGCTTTCTTAAATATTTTACTCTCTGCTTTCATAGAATACTTTTATAAAAATATTTTTTATTCAACATTAAGATAATTTATTTTCTTGATGTGTAAATCTCTATAAACAGTCCCATGTTCAAAAGAAATTATTTTTTTCAATTCAAAAAATAAAAATCGTATAGGCAAATATTATGTTTTTGCGAGACGTGTTAGACGATAAGTATTTGTGTTGGGTAAGCTTAAATGGTTTCAGCATGTAGGTTGAAGATCTATCTGGCAGATTAAAAAATTATATACAGTAATTATATTATAAAGATTAATAGATGAATAAGTTCGTCCAAAAGTACTAAACAATTAATCATACTCCTTAAAACCTTCAAAACGAATGTAGAATTTTATAGAAGTAGCAACACTTCAGTGTATTCGAATTACCAGAATTCTTAACGACTTAGGAAAAACTTTTTTACAAGTTTCAAGTGGAAGCAGAAACAATGAGGCGTTTTTTACATTTCTTTACCACCCTGAGATGTCTATACTGTTTTCATAAATTACAGCGTAATTGGAGTTCAAAATTAATCAGAAACTATTAATTACTAAAAGTAATATTTTCAGGGCCAATACAACATTTCATATTCATGCACTTGGATTCTACTTAAAATTAACATTTTATTACTGAAGACCATGCTTCTTTATTATGTATTTCGAGGAATAAAAAACCACAACCAGATAGATTCATGGACTAAATTTTTTAAAGTTGCTAATTTTCAGGAATAAATTACTAATTTTTATTTGGATTTGGTTAGTTGAGCTTAAGAATATACGACAGTGACAAATTGTCAGCTGGTTTGTCCATTTAATTGCACGTGCATTATTGTAATTATGCATTTCCCAGAATGATTCAACGATTTTCAGCTTAATAAAAAGCAGATGATTTGCAAAATTGAGAATTATTTCATCGATGTTAAGTGGAGGAACGAAAATCTAAGAACAGCACAATCAACAATGGCTGCAATTATTTTAATCTTCATACTGATAAGTGTGCCATGGTCGCTTCAACAATCCGATTACTCTGCAGCGAACGAACTTCAAAGTCAATTGAGGGCAAATCATGGGGCTGAGCCGTTAAATATTGAAGTAAGCAATTTTTGTAATTGGTCTTTGATGGTAAATTCAAATTAATTTAATTCTTGTATAAAATGGCATATTTTGATTTACAGTTAAACTCTGTAGCTCAGAAACGAGCAGAGACGGTAGCTGCAGCGGGTAGACTTCAGCACGACAAGAATTTAAAATATGGGGAGAACCTTGCGTGGTTTTCGAACACGGTTGACGCTGGGGACGCTGCTCAACAATCTGTTCAAATGTGGTATAATGAAAAAAAGGATTATAATTTTAACAACCCTGGCTTTTCATCCAAAACGGGACATTTCACTCAAGTCGTTTGGGTTGCGAGTCGAAGAGTGGGATATGGTGTGGCCTATGGGGACGATGGGTCAACTTATGTTTCCGCTGTTTATGACCCTCGAGGTAACTTCGGAGGAAAAAATGAATATCGGAAGAATGTTTTGCCTGAAGATCAGTGAAATCATTATGGAATGGTGGCTTATCTTATGTTGGGTTTATACATAAGGGTTAATAAATTTAATTGATTGACACTAACCGTGTGTTTAGTTTTTATTTGTGGTTTAATTTTAACTATAAACACATTTTATCACTTAATTCAATTGAAAAACATGGGTAAAAAGTATATTTGTGTTTTAAATAAGTACTTGGTTTTCAATTTTAAAAAACTTCCTTAAGGTTTAAATTCAAATTTTAAGGAAATGCATTTTTAAATCTTTAGTTTTACTAGAATATGACCCCTGTAAAATACGTTTAAAATAATTGAATTATTCGTCACTTGCTAAAAATTAACGTAGAAAATCAACAATTTATAAACTCTCTTTTATTCCTTGCATTTATTATCTTAGCTAATTATTGACTTTTTATATCAAAATTAAAACATGCAGTTAAGTTGACTACAAGTCAAATTCGCAATAGATATTTTGACAAAAGTTTTTCAATTAATGCGTAGACTCAAATCGTGATACATGAAACATTTTTCACAAGCAGTTTCACTCAAAAATGTGCATCTATATTTTTGTGGTACATAAAATGTAGTTCTCTGTTCTGTACTCGTACTGTAATCAGGTAATCCTTTTAGTGGATTACACTAAAACTCGAAAATGAATCTTCACGACGCTTTCTTCCAAGATTCCGAGTAATGAAATCTTTCACACTTTCACTCCCATAGTTCTTATGAAGAAAGTAGAAAGAAAGTGTGATCTTTTCATTCCATTCCTGCAGAAAGTCTACTTGACAGGCTTATGAAAAATATCTGTACACTTTTTCTTCTTTATCTTTTTCTAGCGTATAACTGGAATAGAACTAACAACTAAGAGTGTCAATCACACTGAAAAAAAGAATGATAATAGCATATGCTCAATTTTTGGTACAAAGGCATTAACAAATTCTGTTCCGAATTGTATGTTTGTCAACTATTCGAGTCAACCTTCGGATAACAGTGTTACTACACAGTCCATTTCCTGGTGTAGTAAGTATTTATCTTTTTTGAATTCAAGTCTTGACGAATGCTTTGCAACTTTGAATAAGGTCCCTCTGGCAGTCAAAAGTACTTTTGGTGGAAAACCCACATTTCGTTTCTTGAAGAATTAGGTGTAAGCAATTTTCAATTTATAGGCTATCTATTTATGTCCTTCCTTGGTTTTATATTAGGCCAATCTTTCACAAATTTAAAAGGAAAACAAAAACAATGATATTTTTTTCAACTTTTTAAGTTAAGTATTTACTTGTAATGATTTTTGAATTTTTTACTTACTGCTTTCATCCACTGGTGATAAAAAACATTAATTCAACAATTAGCGAATTTCTTTTCCTGATGTGTAAATCCCTGTAAGCATCCCCTGTGCATAAGAAATTGTTTTGCTTCAAAAAATAAGAAACGTATGTTTGATTGGAAGATAAATATGTTTTACTTTGAATGAAATGAATCATTATATCAATTAATATGAAAATGGAAATCTACCATACGTGTTAGTCGGGTAGTATTTTTAATGGGTAAACTCATTTTGTTCTGTTGGTAGATAAAATAAGTAAATACAATCGAGTGATTTTGTTGCAGAATGCTTATATTATATTTTGACCACAAACAATTAATCATCCATCATTCTTAAAACCATCAGGGCCAATCCAACATATTATGTTGTGACAACACTTGCATGAATTTGAATTATCAGAATTCCCAATAATACTAGGTAGTGTTAGCTCAAGTATTTTTTTGTAATTAAAATTAGAAACCTCAACAGATGTATGGTTAAATTTAATTACTTAATTTCGGAAATAACTTTAAACTACTAAAACATTTCCTGGGTTGTATAAGTTGTATAGCTTGACAATACACAACGGCGACATATTTATGGTCAGATGGTTTGGTTATTTGAGTCCGTGTGGTGGAGTAATTATTCATTTCCATGAATGATCTCCAGCTTCCAGCTTCCAATATAAAAGCAGATAAATCTGCAAAGTTGAAAATTATATTGATTGAGGTAGTTTTTTAATTCCTAAATTTAATCCAACATCTAAAACTAGCGAAATGGCTAGGATAATTCTAATTTGCATACTGATAAGTGTGCCTTGGTCCCTTCAACAAACCGATTATTCTGCTGCTAACGACCTACAAACTCAATTAAGGGCAAAACACGGGGCTGGACCTTTAAGTGTCGACGTAAGCTTGTTTTTAAGTCAATTTCTAAGGTTAAATTTCAAATTTAAATTGATTTATCTTACACATGGGTCATTTAGTTAAACGCGATAGCTCAGCAAAGAGCAGAGACGGTAGCAGCAGAAGGTAGCCTTAACCACGACCGAAATTTACAATATGGGGAAAATCTCGCCGAGTTTTCACAAACTCTTGACGCTGGAGACGCTGCTCAGCAATCCGTTCAAATGTGGTATGATGAAATAAAGGATTATGATTTTAACAATCCGGGTTTTTCATCAGACACTGGACATTTCACTCAAGTCGTTTGGATTGCGAGTCAGAGTGTAGGATATGGTGTGGCCACTGGGGACGATGGGTCAACTTATGTCTCTGCTGTTTATGACCCTCCCGGAAACTTCGGAGAGGAAGATGACTATCGGCAGAATGTTTTGCCTCTTCAGTGATTTCATTTTTAGCATTATGTGTTATTTATTTTGGGTTTATTGGTCTATGAATAACTTTATTCGTAAATGCATATTATCTTTAGATAAATAAATTGAATATTTAATCGGTTGACTTTTCATTATGTGTGCTTAGTGTAATGTTTTCGACACATAATGTCGATGTCGACACACATTCATTTTATGGACCGAGTCGTCAATCTGTTTTTTAGAGAACAAAATTTGGAGATCAAAGAAATGTTGTACACGACGTTTTCGCATATTTGTTTAGCACAAATTTTTCAAATCGGATTTTTTAAAATTTTAATATAAACCACCCTAAGACCTGGCCATGGCCAATATACCACTTATACAAGAAAAAAATGTTTTTTTCAACGGGCTTATGGACGAATGAGGCTTATACAATGTTTTCCAAATGACTGTCTTTAAAAATTAGAGACTCAATACATTTTATTTATTAAACGATGTAGTTTTACATACTAATATTTTTAAATTCTTTGTTTGCACGTAAGGGATCAGTTAGTCAGATGAAAAGTCTGCAAAGGGATTGCGTTTGTTTTAGTCAAGAAGAAATCAGAAATGGGAAATTGATTAATTGAGTTTCATCACGTTCTTTTCTACTAGAAGTTTTGAAGTATATAATTCGAAGTTATTTGTTTCGTATGTGAGCCAGATAAATCTATTATTGTTCATAAAAAGGCCAAGGGAAAATAATTCTTATTAAAAATTCCTTAATTATGAACTAGTGCAATATTTTTTTGCTGAAGTTAATTCAATTTTCATCCATCACAAAGACCTCTATAAGTAGACAATATTAATAGACACTCTTACCCCCAATATGTTAATATTCTCTTTGTACTCTATCCACATAGAGTTTACTTTAGGCACTACTTTTTACTTTAATCAAATTCCTTCCTAATGTAATTATAGTAAATTTTATACAATTTTGTGTAGTTTTAGAACTTAGAACATGTAACCGAACCGAAACTAGAAAATAGCTGGTTTAGACGTGAGTAAATATCGTTTCGTAATTTAGTTTTGCTATTGAACTATTTTTGGAAAGTTCTTATGCAATCAGTCTTTTGAAGTGAAGTACTTTTGAAGTTGATCTATTTGAAACTGGTTCTAATTAAATGTACAATACATATTAGGAATTGGGATGAAACCAAAACGTATTACGTAATTTATTAACAATATTATAAAAAGATAAGCTAAAGTCCTTTTCTCCGCTAAAACCCTAACCGGTATATTATAAAATAATCCTAATATTATAAAAGCTGTTTTGTTCGTGTGAAAAATCGTTGTACGAATAATTTGAATAAAGTATAAGCACTTTTGTATCAAAATTTATACAAAAATTTCTTATAAAATAAAAGTTCGTCATGACTTTTACGCTCGACCCTTTCTCAAACCTTGAAATAATTATTCTTAACTATATAACTCCTATTTTTTGTAAACATTACATGACATCTTATCTTTATTGTAAAATCCTATCCAAGTTCCCAACCAGATATGGAACAGTGTATAAATCCTAATTAGATTTCTAACAAGAAGACACGAGTTTCCCAATTTCCCTCACTTTGTAAAGAAAAGAGCTTTTAGCTCTGGCGATGATGAATTTTGTGTCACTTTCCCTCTAATTTTATAGGGAAATCCTTGGAATGTCACTCACCATCTCTTTCTAAAAACTCCGAGAGAATCTTAAAGGGCTGGAATAGAAAGCTTAGACTATATCTTTGTCGCTTTTTTCTTGTAGCTTTTATGTAAGTTCATCCCATCTAATCAATTAGGTTTTCTTCAAGAGAAAAGTGACATTCATTAGCACGCAGTGGTAACTAATCCTATAAGCATAATACATTTATAAGAATTTTTTTCATCGATAAAAAATGTATGATCAGAAATGCTTGGGAATTTTTTTCTAGGCAAAAATTGCGAGGAAGGATTGAACTGACATGACATGAATTGATGTGACCTAAATTACTGCTAACTAGGATTTAGTATGCTTTTGCTTTTAGTTTTCTCCGTGCATTTCATTCAACTGGAGAAAGTTAGTGTATGCAAGCAGAAGTTATTACTTGTTGAAAGCTTTGAAAGATTTTATTTAACAGTTTGAAATAAAAATTGTTGTTTTTTTTGTAAAAAACCCCCATGGCTTTTCCCACCCTGTACAATAAAAAATATGATTTGCCTTATTACAGTACAAATAAGAAAGTGATAAAGTAAAAGTCTGCAAAATCGTAAAAATTGTATTAGTAAAGAAAATATGTACAAGAATAGAATATAGAGTAATTTGTTACTACAAGGAATGAGAGAAGATGGTGAATATTTTTATGGATAGGATTTCTCATAAAGAATCACTTTTTGAGACTTGATTGATGACCTTTGTAGTATTCATTTCCTACTCATTTCAGACGCTTTTATTTTCGACTTTCTAATTTATACCATTCGCTTTAACTTGAAAGAAAAGTCTTTTATTGAATATGAAGTTACAAAAGCTGCTGGTTATATTCACTTTAATTGAGCTCAGATTTTTCTGTACATTTTTTAATGTACGACACTAGCAACTTTTATAACTTATTATGGAAATCGTGGCAGTTGGTTTATTCATTGTAACTTTTTAATTCCTCAACAGTTGACCTAAAATGATGAATATTTTTGATATTGAAAGGTTTTGCATTAAAATTAAAACGTAAGTTTAATTTGTACTAAAGTATGACAAAAACTACTTCAAAAAATCAAACTTACATGGTTCGTGTTTTGTGTAGTAACTTCTCTCTTTTTCTTTGCTTATTTTTTTAAAGTGTGAAAGCAATGCAGATTTGACACAACTACACGGCTATAACACAATTAGTAAATCAATGCAACTGTGCTAATTAGGCTATTTGCTGGACTTGTTATCTTTACAAATTAAGATATCTAAATTACAATTGTCTCATCTACATATTTTTTAAAAATATACCGAAGTCTTAAAACGAACCTCTGACTATTAAGTAAAGAGAAAACTTTTAAAAATTTGTAAAAAATTCTCCGATAAAATAAAAAGCAGCTCGACTCTGTCCTAAGTTTATCTCATTAGCTCAGAGTACAAAAAGATGGAGAATGTGAAAGAAAATTGATGATGAGTAAAACTTCTTTGCAAGTCAAACTAGTAATTATCTTCATCGTGATAGTAATGATGATGAGACTAGAGTGGAAGTGGCAGTGGTGGTCTTTTTGATATCGTGTCACTAAATGTCTTCAGCCTCCAGGTTTCATTCATATCTTGATGAGATGAGATATTTAAGATAATTTTAAGAAGATCGCGTAAGCATGAAAGAAAGTTCAGTTTTATGTGTGAAAATAAGAAAGGAGATTAGGTTTACAGTCGACACCCTCAACTCTAAAGATTAAAGATTTCCTAAGGAGATTAAATTCAAGTTTTTAGAACAAAAAACATTCTTCAGATGTTTATGGGACAAATTAATACGGGTTGTGTTGTGTTTCTGGGGCTTCCTTATGATGAAAGATCATTATTGCTGTATAGGGTATTCCAGTCCAGATGATTATACAGAGTGCTGTATTATTTCCATTATTGTGAATAGATCGTTTGCATAGATAAATTTCTGGGCACCCGAGACACCCGAAATCCCAAGCTAATTCTTACGTGGTTTATAAAGGAATCATATTACCAATTAGGATTTGTCTCTCTCTGTACACTCGGGTTTAGCATCTCTTAATCCAACTTGGATTACTAATTTCCATAATTTATGTTAAAACACTCCTTTTCACTTGCAAATAATAAATGAGCTGTCAAGCAAGACAAGACCACCGGCTGGGTTAAGCTACAAGGGTGCTTGTACACTTATACTGTTTGAAAGCTTATTATATGTTTGTAAAAAATGTGATGAAATGGGAGAGAGAATTCTCATTATGGAATTTAATTTACCGTAAAAGTAGACTTATTTTTTACTTTGTATGTTTAGCTATTAGTAAAAGCATCGGAAATAGCTTTCTGAGTTTTAATAAAGAAAATAATTATTTTTTGCAGATATTTTGGGCACCCTTTGTGATGAATTCTTGGAAAAAAATGTCTCGGCTATTTTGTACCTGACAAATTCAGAATTATACGGAAGAAGCACGGCTGCCTCACAATATTTCCTTCAGCTGGCTGGCTACCTTGGAATTCCTGTTATTGCTTGGAATGCGGACAATTCTGGGCTGCTAAG
>JAQFZZ010001435.1:0-11152 GCA_034696405.1 Isotoma caerulea
AATAAATACATTTTTCAACTCTGCATCATTAAAAACGATGCCCGGTTTGATGACGCATGACGGGTTCCGCGTCATAACATCTAAAAATCCTGGATTTGACCTGTATTTTTTCTTTGAATATAAATTTGTAAATCTGCTCTTATATATAAGGCTTTAAACAATGAGCTCTCTAAATAGTCAGGTAGAAGCTTTGAGACGAAGTAGAATAAAATGGGTACTTTAAGTAATACTTAGAAAATCTTTCCTCAGCATTTGTCTGTTAACAACTAGGCAATGATTTTAGCAATTTTAATTTATCGTTACATTACCATTTTACTAGTTTAATCCAACTCCTATCAGTAATCTGTTTATTCTAATGTACATGACAGATTGCATGGTCTCCAAAAAAGTATGTGTCGAATTTAGTCAAGTTGGTAAACAACCGGTCAACTGTCAACTGTGCTTGGTTAATAAATTGCACAGCTCAGCTTTCTGCAGAATTTAGACTTATTCAGCATCAACAGAAGCCAATCTTTTCAGAGCGAAATCATAAAATTGATAAGCAAAAGCAGTGGACAAGGAAAGGAGTTATCATGAAACTAATAGTTAATTAATGAATATAAATAAAAACCTAAGACATACATTGTCGATCATGCACAAGCAAACGGACCTAAAATCTTTCCTGTGATAATATAATAGTTTAGTTTTTATTCTATTTCATTTTTGGCAATTTTTTCTGTAGCATTTAATTATATGATTTCCCATGCAACTATTTTGATCTTTTGACTTTTCACCTGTTCGGCTCATCAAAGAGTTCAGCCTAGAGTGCATTTCAAAAGACTTGTTGGGACAGAAATGGTTGGGACAGACAGATAGATATATTAGTGAGTCCGAACTAACGTACTAAAACCGTTAGAAAATGTTATCTGTTGTCCGGAAATTTCATTTACTGATAATAGCGACTGAGACACCGAAATGCAAGTTTGTAAACTTATATGTAATTAGAAATTTGATTTGTGAGAATGATTAATCGATTTATGCATTGAAATCTACTCGAAACCAGATTCAAAAGAAACATTACCTAATGTTGTTATCGAAAACATGAATTTATCAAAACACTTTGAAATCTAAACTGTTTTAATTGGAATGCGTGATGTGATTTGTGTGTGAGTGATAACTACAGCATTTTTAGCTAAAAATCTAAATAGCTTGTAAAAATCAACACTTCATCGTAAATGCAATGCGATGCTTGAATTACAAATTTAGTGTTCCATACAGCCGGTTTTTTCCTTTATTCTCAATGGACAGCAAACTGTCTGCCAGCAGGTCAGTCGATAGAACTTTATTTCACGAATATGGTTCTTTATGAGAAATCGATCAATTTTGAGCATTTTGAGCATATAAATATTTATGACACTTAACATGATCACTTTTTGAAAAGCCAAATATGAATATGCTTATAGCAGTGACAAAATCGTGTTAGTACGAATATAAATAAATGTAGATTAATGCAGACATGTGGGGGTTGTTTTCCATAACCTAATTTCAGTTTGCGTACACCTTAAACGCATTTTGCGAGAGGTTTGACCTATATTTGTGTATTAAATATTCAAGATACTGTATATGTATAAATTGTTGCATGTGCTTAAAAAATAATGGATTTTAACTTCGTGACTGTTGAGACAGAACAAAGTATAGAAAATAAGATATGAATTAAATGTTAGTTTAGTACACATTGAACCATGTGCGTGTGAGGATGAAAAATCGTTTAAGCTCTTGGTGAAAGTCAGTATAAAAGGGAAAGTTGGGTGTTGGGGATCTCTCTGTAGGAGACTAGAGAAAGTACTGGTTTTACTAGGTAACTGGGTTTCACTAGGGAGTGAGTAGATTTGTCAGTAGAGAGAATCTCTGTTTGTTCCTTTTCCCTTGTGACTACTTTCTCTCCTTACTTCTCTTTTATATATAGTGATTTGCCATCAGTCAGGATGGGATTGAGGTGTGCGGAACAGAGTTGAGATTTTAACGGTAGAAAATTGATACTCTGGGAAACAAAAGAATTCGTAAGGGAGAACTCAATTAGTAATCGATTTATCTTGTTTGTATATTTATAGCTCAAAGCTGGAGCCACCAGAGTCTGCACTGGGATCCTCTGGAAATAATAGTTTGTGGACCAAGTCGATCATCTCACCAAACACAACGGGAAGCGACCCCACCGGTGGGGGCGCTAGGCCTTTTGCGGCCACCCCCAATAACCAAACGACTTCCCCATTCTCCGCTCCCGGAACACCGAACGCTTACCAGGTGCGTTTTCTTCTTTTCATCATTCGTGTATCGTGATAATGTAAACCGAGTTATTGAGAGTATTTGTTTGAAAATGCAGGGAAGCGGAGGTGGAGGATATCCTACAAGTGGAAGTGTACCGGCAGCTGGAAGTCCATTTACACCTCAAGGGGGTGCAGCATCAGGAGGAGGACCCTCAACGCCGTGCCCACCGCCTCATTACGCTCATTCGCCGGCGCCTTCAGGGTCCTCAACTCCAGTCGGATTTAATTCTCACGGCCCCCCACAAGGACCTCCTGGCGGTCCGTTCCCGCCATCAGGTCTTTACAACGGTCCTAACTCACCCTACTATAATAATTTCCCACCGAATAACGGACCTCCACCAAGACCAAGAAATCAACCCTTTTTACCTTATCCTAATCAAGGGCCTTTCCCTCCGGGAGGACCGAATAATTCCAATTTCGGTCCCCCACCTTTTTCTTCTCACCATTATTCACAACAAATACCCCCAGGTAATAAAAACGTTTTTGTAACTGATTTAGTATTTTAAAGTCATGTCAAGCTAATGGCAATGGCTACTCTTTTTCGTTGGTCATAACGCGTGCTGAATTTTCATTCATTAAATTGTTGTAAATCTCTTTGTAGGACCACATTTACCTCCTGGTCCCCCACAAAATAATTCTGGGATGCCAGGACTTATGCCTGATAGAATACCTGACCATGGGTGAGTATTGATCCCGAGAAATTGTTTAATATTAATAATTCATTTAACAAAGTTCCTCCTGTTTCACGTTTCGTGATTGGGAAGGTTAGTCGAGAACGTATGAAAAATATTGGGGCTGGAGAATGGTTGTAAAGGATAAGGTTAGTTTTATTTAGAATTTAGAATACTACGAAACAATTTATGATAGAAGAAAGTGTTGAAACATTTGTACTTTTTGATATGGGAGGTTTTTGTTTTCACCATCATTAAACCCCTTTTCACAAATTGACGCAGTAATATCATTATTATGCGCCTTAGGTATGAAATGTACTGATTTCACAATCCTATGGTATATTTAGAATTTTAGAAAGTGTTCAGCTTAAAATTAACTTCATTTTCTTCAGATATTGTGGAGGTAAAGAATATTTGTGGAGGTATTGTGTATTTAGTGTTGACTGTGACACTTGAGAAACTCCATGTATTCATAGAAAGTCAATTAGCTTCATTTTTTCCCAGATATTTTCTGCTTTTGGTTTAACGATTATTTTCTGTGGTGAGGTGACTATGGCACTTCAGAAACTCCGAATTGATTGAAATGCAATTCTGTCAGTCATGTTATGAGCTATGATTGAAGACAATCTTAATTTGTTTGAAGTTTGATTCGTTTGGTTAAGAATAGAGAGTTACGTCTCACTCCAATCTTAGGCAAATCTGATGAAGTCTAAAGTAGGCAATGTATTTCGATTGCAAATTTAAAGCATTTATAGGAAGGAAAGTTAGTGTGCGATGCGCGGTAAAAACTGTCTCAGCTTTTTATCGTTTAGGAGTTCAGTTGTCTTATAGAACTCATTAAGTGCAGTTGCATTTAGGGCATTGGTAATTGTGTAAATTTCTTCGAAAATAAATGTCATGAGTATGAGTAGCTTTGTCCATAGATATATCCATTTCTAATGCTATGCGGAGTACTTTCTTCAACTAGTTACAAAAGCAATTACTTGCTTACTCCCTTTTTGAAAATGTTATATCATCTCTTTCTTTTACACGTTTCTGAGAATTTGTATGAAATTATCTTTGATCAACCTCCTTAAAATACGCCTTCTTTTTAACTTAAGACCGATGAAAAATTCGGTGGACATCGGAGAAAGTTTCGATTTTTCCATCGAACTTAACATATATTTACCTTGTATATTTTGTCACGGTGCTACATATCTTCTTTCCTTTATATTCATCTGTGTATATATTCTGTATTACTTGAGTATAAAAATATGGCTTAAAATTCATAGTTTGAATGTATTTTTCTTTCTCCCAATTCATTACCGGTCAAGCTAAGGCGTGTGTGCTTTAGAAGTCGTAATGAAGAGCTGTCTCTTGTCACTTCTCAAAGACTACTGTACCAGGTGCCACGAGCTAGAGAAAGTAGTGGTGGGTTATATGCACTCATGTTTCATGTAGTGAAATGGAAAATAATATTCATCAATTCACCCTTTCTCTATTTATGTGACGTGGTCATCTCTAGGCATTCAGACATAAGACTATGTTTTTTTCATAACTAATTTCCTCATTTCATGCATGCTTTCTTGTAGCACAGCTAGCCGGTTAAAGTCATTCTACTGAAATGTTTCGTGGAAGAAAGTAGGGTGTTTGCTATAATGTGGCTTTTATTATTGCCTAGTTTTGAGAAAATGTTGGATTATGGATTATATTGCATGAAGGCACTTCCGGTGGTACCTGGATTGTTTTATTTTAGTACGTCATTGGGAGATTGTTCTGAGACATTTACTTACTTCGTAATACAAGCGTTTGCTGTTGATTTTAATAGGGATGTTTCATTTTCTATTTCAAAAGAGAATAAAATTATCATTTGAGATGATATTTAATCCATAATTGCTATTTCTATATTAAAATAACCAAAAAAGAACAAGCTGAAAGCTTCTGTCATTAACTTGTAAGTTAGGATTGGTTATCTGTTGAATAGACGTCTTGAAGAAAAGTTCCCCATAAACTTTCTGAGTTTGAGCGACATATAGGGGACAACTTTCACCACATTATTCTGTCGAGTCTTTCTCTAGTGTAAGAAGCTAGAATTACTTATAATGCTACGTGACGTACATGTATTTAATCGACATGACAAAAATAACAAAATACCTGTGTAAACTACACGCGTGGGTTTGGCTGGACTAGACTTTGATGATTATTTTCTCTATGTCCAGACTCGATAACGAATTACGCAGAGGGGCTTCTGCTCTGTTCTATCTCTAACAGACACTTGAACCAGTTCACAATTGCCTACATGCTTATGGTTGTATGAGATTGAGAATAATAATGAGGATTGGTCATGGTGATATGATATTAAATTGGGTATTGATGTAAGGGAAACACGACAATGGTATTTACCCGTGTAACTTTGTATGCATGGATTTGTGAAAATAGGAATGGAATATTTTCAAGGATATTAAACACC
Organism: Isotoma caerulea; assembly: GCA_034696405.1. Taxonomy (NCBI): domain Eukaryota; kingdom Metazoa; phylum Arthropoda; class Collembola; order Entomobryomorpha; family Isotomidae; genus Isotoma; species Isotoma caerulea. The sequence continues at coordinate 5,424 of JAQFZZ010001435.1, forward strand.
GAGTTAAAGCTACCTAAAGCATATTATAATTTCTGTTCTTTATTGTGTAAAAGATGTTTTTGCGCTGCGGTTAGCTTGTTTTGAATGTTCTTTTTGTTGTTCCTGGTTGTGCCATACTGATAGATAGATAGATATAAAAAATTCCGCGTAATCTTGTTCAGTCTATTATTTGATCATCATTCTGAGAGTCCTTAGAAAATGTTATTTTATTATGTTCGTTCTGTGTGCCTCTATGAAGATGAACTAGCCAGAGAGAGTGAAATGCGAGATGAGTGAGTAAAAAAGTATACGAGGGGCCAATGGCAGTGGCACCATCAATACCAGTGGGATCTTTTTGATAGAGAGTTGTATGAAGTATTCTATGAAAGAGAATGAAAAGAATTTGCATATTTTTCTTTTATTATTATGTATGTGGAATAAGTGCTTGTTTAGTATCTCATCAACTCATAGTTTCTTTGCATTGGTTATATGTTTGTGTTTCTTTCCTACTATATGATAACTGCTTGTAATCGTCATCCAGCGATTCAACGTGCTCTCTGATGCTCTATACTCTTCAAGACTTGAAAGATGAAGACATGCATTATTATTATGACTGACAGAGATGTAGTATTAGTGGTGGTATATATGGATACGGATGGGATTATGTATGATTATCAAGATGTGATTCTATGTATATCTGGTTTGTATAAAAAAGAGCAGTAGAGAAAAAAAGTTAGATAGATAGGAAGAAGCGTAAAGTTTTTGGTGGTGTATTATTATTATTATTATTGTACAAAAAAAAGCGCAGGTTGGGTTAGGTTTGTTGTGTTTTTCGTTGGGCAGTTAAAGTTTAGTAATATGAGGTTGGTGCAAGACAGCCAGAGTCAGAGACGGTGTTTTACTCCGAAGCATTCGAAGAAAGGAACTGATTTAAAAAATGTTGGAATCTGAGGATATCGTCCTGTGTAAAATCGATATATGTAAGCTCCCCACCACCGGCAACCAACCCCTCTTTACCCAACAGCCTCCGATTCAGGGGAATGACGCTTCTTATTCTGAGACTCACATGGATATATATACTTACTGCTGAGGATCGATCTAGAAATCATGGGGAGTTTTTTACTGGCTGTTTTGTATAGTTTTAAAAGTGCTGTGGAAACACGTAAAGGGATGAAGATCGAGATATTCAGCAATTCAACTAATCGATTGGTCCAGGATTGGATTTACCTTTGAGGTCCAAAATGTCATGGTGAAATAGGGTTGTATAAATTTGTATAACCATAACGCTTGGAAGGTCAAACCCTCTCTGAAATTTGTAAAGGGTCAATTACCCATTTCAAAATGGGGTATTTTCTATTATAACATAATATTTCCTAAATATTTTTGTAGTACAAGAATGTCACGATCCACTAGGTGCCAGTTAGGCCGAAATATTACCCTAGTGATTTCAAAGTTCTCTGTAGGCCTGCAGTTTTATTTCAATTTGCAATAACTGGAATAATCAGAATGAATTCATAACCTAATCGTTTTAGCCTGTAGAACTATTAATGGTCAAATACCCAAAATTCATACATTACGATTTTAACATTTAAGCTTCTTCAAATGGTCTAGGAGAATTATCTTGATGTTACATTAGGGGCGCAGTTCATTTCTTTTTCAATAAAGGTGAAAGCTGAGATAGGTCATTGGATTGGACTTTCTCCCATAGAAGAATTTGACACAAGGGCTTATGGCAAGAGCCCCTTATCATGGATGGGATGATGCTCGTCGTGTATTTGGGAATAAAGGGTCCTGAAGATCTCTCTGTACCAATCGAGCAGTGCCATTTGAAAAAGTGTGGATTAAAATCATGGGTTGATTTACGAACGGTCCAATTTGTACACGGAGCATTGAGGAATAATGCCAGGCCAGTGGCAAAGTACCAGGGAAGACTAGACCAGTATATGAAAGGAAGGCTTATTATTATTATTTCTATTTGAAGGATGTAGTATGTATCTAGATGTTATGCAGTAAGAGCAACTGAACCTTGATATACTTCACGTTACACTGGATATTCGATTCTATTCTCTTCAGTTCGCTTCTACTAACTCTGTCTCTCATAATAATAATACTACTACGACTGACTCGGCCCAAATTTTCTTCGAGGGGCCACACTCAACTATTATACTACTCGACTCTTTCGTCCCTGTGTACTCTTTACTTGTGCGATTTGCTTGCTATTGCCTTTGCTAGATAGACAACTGAACCATTTTTATAGAGGGTCCTCACATTTTTTGGGTAAACTTTTTTTTCCTACCAACAGCCAAAATTTGATCAGAGACTCAGAAAGAACAGAAATGAAGTAGGATAGTAGTCGTAAGTAGGAATGCTAGAGATAGGCTCAAAAGTAAAGACTTCTTATATTTCCACTCTCGGGCTAAAAAGATGTTTTGTTCCTTTCAATGAGATTTTTTTTTGTAGCAGACTGAGTTGAACTGGATGGCTGGTACTACTAAGGTCTTCAGTATTTGGACTCAATAGTAGGTAACTATTACCTTAAGGACTTAAGGACATGATGCTGGGGTCTTAAGGTGACTTCGAGATGAGACATGAGTTATAGCATAGGGAAATTTATTATGTATCGTAATCGTAAGTAATTATGATCACCTGATACTTCGTATGCTAATTGGAATGGTACTTTTAAAAGAGTTTTGCGTAGTTGATGATTATAAAAAGAAAGGTCGAATTGGGTACGGATGAACTTTGCTATTAAACATAATACTTGGATAATTTGTAAATTTTTTATTATAATTATTGTGCAGAGGGCTTAAAGACGTTTTAACATTGGGTTTACTATAATTGAAATTAGGGCAGGAACACTTGCTTGAAAACCCTGTATAATAATGTTTAATTTTTATACATTACGAAAATATTAATAGAATTTAAGGTAGTGTTGTAAGATGTCAGTTTATATAATGGAGGAAACACTACGTAAAACTTTAGGTACCTTTAGGACATGGGGTTTTCTACCTTTATTTTTAGAGTTTAAGGTGACTTCGAGATCGTGCATAATTAGGTTATGGTGATATTGGAAGCAAACGTAGGGAAATTATATTGTAATGACCTGAAAGTCCGTGTTATAATTATAATGGTACGTTTGGGAGTTTTAAATAGTTTGATGACGATGAAAAGAAAGTCAAATTGGATAGAAATATAATACGTAATTAAGTTGTAAGTATTACAGGTTAATTAAGTTGTAAAAAAATGAAACTAAAATTGAAAGGTTGTATGATAATGATGTTGACTTTTTCAAACGCAGTACGTACTGTTTTTGACGGTATTATTAACAATATTAATAGAATTTAATTTAGTAGTGTCCGATTCCGATTATATAAGAAAACGCGCAGTAGGTAACTTTTACTTTTACCCGAAGGAAACGAGGAGATGAAGTCTCCTGCCTTTATTTTTAGAGTTTAAGGTAACTTTGAGATGATAAATTAGGTAATGTTATAGTGGCATAAGAAGTGAGCAAACATACCTATAAAACATATAAAATATTATATCCTGGTGCCTGGGTCTAATATATTTATGATGACCTGATATCGTATGCTGATTGGAGCTTAAATAAATGATGATAAAAAGAAAAGGTCAAATTGTGTACGTATAAACTTTTTAACGAAATATAAATGTTGGTTTTGTAAATTATTGTTTGTAACTATTATATGCTCCATGAATGATAATGATGCTGACCTTTCTTAACGCACGCTATATAGCTGTTAATTTATTATTGATAGAATTTAATGTAGTGGTATACTAGATCAGTTAAAAGAAGAATATTTACGTCAAAGCAAATCTTCTCTGTTTCTTAAGAGTTTGTAAACACTTGACGTTGACTGGACATCTAGCTATTATGAAAATTTGTTGTTGAAGAAAGTGGGGAAAGAAGGATTTTAATAATGTGCTATATTTAGATTGGTGTTAGGATTAGGATTGGATCCGTCTCCGGATCGGTTGGAGAAATTAAGTGGATTTTGGTAGGTTAAAGATAAGTTAGGTTGTTGAACAGAAGTACCATTTAGCATTCCAGTCGTTCCAATATATCATGAAAGAGAGCTGTTAGAATATATAGAACATCTTATAGATGACCATGACCATTGACCATTCATCCGTTTACAATTAGCTTGATTTTCTATCCGACATTCTAGAGCACCCTAGAAAAACACCCTGATCATATTACGCAATGTCCACAGAATATAAAGCATAAGTGATTTGTGAAAGTAGTAGTAGAGTAGTAGTAAAGTAAAGTGAAAGTCAGTGGTCGTAGTGTCGTAGTAGTGTTACATAACGTAGGTAATGTCGCTTAAGCGATCCATTATCTCTGGTTTCTGGCTAAACTCTTATTTTTTGCCATGCCGGTCTATTGGGTATATTTTCTCTTTTGTTCTCACTTGCTTAAAGCTTCATTGAGGATTAGTCAGTTTAGGAGAGGTATTATTGGTTTACTCTTCTGGTTTGTCACCACTCACCATTATGGCATGGTTCGGTTGGTATTGGTATGATAGTGGTGGTGGTGGTGGCCAATACTCTTTCCTTTACTTTCTCCTAGTTGGAGGTGGTGGTAGAGTGGAAGTTCCAGTAGACCCAACGGCAAAAGGAAAGAACCGAAAGAGGATCTGTGTATGAAATAATTGTAGTTGATGTATGAATCTCGGAAGTGGAGTAGTAGAGCTACAACACCAAATAACATGGATTTGGGCTTTCATGATGGTGCTTATCTGTCATCACACTTAACGCATCACGTACACATTCATTAGGCAGGTTGAGTGACAGCTGGGAAAGGCAAAACAGGCTCGACTTCTTCTTTCTCTATTTCTCGTCATTCTATCCATTACCATTTACCCCATTTGTTTATACTGTGTTTAATGACCCAGAGGAGCACGTGGCTTTGTTGTACTTTACAAATGTCTGTTAAATTTCTAATGTTGTTTTTTTGTTCGTGTCATGTTTCTGTGTAGTAATTAGCTTGAGATTACATTACATACAACAAGTAGTAGTAGTAGTAGTGGTGACTAGTGACTGGTAGAAAAATAGAGATTAATAGTTTGTTAAAAGCTTTGTTCCGAAGCTAATTAAAGCTATTAACCTATTAGATTCGAGGGTGGGAATTCCACTACTAGGATTCTCTCGAGTGAGTCAGAAAGCCTGGAGATAACTCTTCATGTAGTGTATGTACTACACTACGAAAGCAGAGAAACACTTCGGTATTCGACATCTGTGTGTATGTCCGATAGTCCGATCCCCTCGAGATTGAGGTTGGCCTAAACCCAAAGTACAGGAAAGTAGGGTCATTCGAGAAATTCTTTTATTGTTTTTTTATGCTATTCTATTAAGCAATATAAGACCGAATTGGGTCTTTTCTATTGTATCTCTTTGGCTAGGGATAGAGTCAAACAGAATGGCGAGATGGGCAGTTTCATATACTTGTGTAAATATGTATTCCTCGCTGTCTTATTTTTCGTCTTCATTCTCATTCATTTTGTCGTCTTAGTTTGTTCGTTCGTGTCCAATGGATGTTTTCGTGTTCATTTGGGATAGCTGACCTATTTTTGTTTTCTAATAAGATTTAGAAAGAAGAGAAACCCCGTCGTGGCTTTACTTTGTTGTGTGAATCTTTGGGACTAAGAGTATGTTATGGAATATGGAAAACAAAGTTTTTCGATTGAAAGAATAAGATTTTGGTATAGAATTTTGAGGGTATTCGAATAGATGTG
>JAQFZZ010001436.1:0-11150 GCA_034696405.1 Isotoma caerulea
ATTGCTCAGGCAAATAAAGCTATAGTAGAATGCTTGAACCTCTTTTTGCCAGTGTCCATAACTTTTTGTTGAGGATAGTGTTGATAAATTTGCAAAATTAATAATTTTGCTGAAACACGTTTCATAGTGTTTCATAAAATGTGTTTCAGTTCAGTTCACGGAGTGAAACGGAAAATCTGTTTCGTTTCACTCTTTGAAACGTTTCAATTTTTGGCCTGAAACAAACTGAAACGAACTGAAACGAAACAAAAAACACGTTTCTGAACTGAAACGTTCCGATCACTATTAAATACAGAATCGTTTATGTCTACGGCCATTCAATATTGAGTTTCCCAATACGTCATGCTATGCATACTTTTGTCTTCACTATTTACTGTCAATATTTATTTATTTCGTTTTTTATACAATTATTCTTATAATTTCTACAACACATCACTTTAAAAAAGCAAAACTATAAAAAATATCATAGTCACTTTAAAATTTAATTTCTGTGTGATTTTTGCCCCTGCGGTCAATTTGACTTCGCCTGTCAATTTCATATTGTCATTCTCATCAAATTCTGTATGATGTTTTAAACACAACCAGACAGAACGTGTATGTGTGAAGAGAACAAGACACATACAACATCAAAAGTTTAAAATTCAAAACAAAACCATGGAATGAAATTAACAGTAAAATAGTGCAGTTAAGCCCACTAACCCTGTTTATAAAGGTGCATCTTTATTCTCCCATTGTTAGCTTCTATTTAAACCACGGTTAAAAAAATTGGATTGGCGTATTAACTCTTCATGGTGTCGAAAATCGTACCTAATGATAGCTCATACAAATTATTTTTAAAACTTAAGTACTGCCATAACTCTGGCCTTAGAAACGATAATTTATACACAAATTCCTACAAATAAAAGCACGATGCTTTTTCATAATTTTAAGCAACAAAATGTCCCAAATAGGAATTCTTATATTCCTCAGAATGTTCAAGAAAAAAAAACCCCAAACGAAAGCCATTCTACAAACACATTTTTATATTTTCAAATAAATTTAAACATAACTTTTAATTTACAGAAAAGATAATTTTGAAAATAAAGTAAAAATAGACCTTACTTCAAGTCCTGTTTTTGACTTTGAAACCACGATAAAAACTTTGCTGTATTATCTATTGCCTGAACTATTTTATCTGTAGTATAAAATATTTATTTAAGAATTGCATTTAAATTTTTAATTGAAATTTTAGTTTCTTAGAGTTTCATTAAAACTACATAATTTGTCATTGTCTTACTCAACAGGTGAATGCTATGTGTAGAAGTGATATTAAAATCTCCGAATAGGAAAAACAATGGTCCACCTTCTTTTTTTGTAGTGTTTGTCTAGTGTCTGAAAAAACTGCAAAGTTTTTAATCAGATTTTATTTAGACAACTTTATTATTGTGATTAAAATTTAAAAAAAATTGAGATAAGTAGGAGCGCAGAAATACCTGACTCGATTAATCGTCAAATAGATTATACAAAAAGTGATTTTTACACTGATCTTTATACCACAAATCTTGTGTTTCTTTGTGATGATGTCTCTTTCTTGTATCCCTGGCTGCTACAATTGCAAATAAAATACCGGCTGAAGTTAATCCAATGCATATTTTGAGAGTAACGTTCTACTCACTCATTCAGTGGATATTATGTGTTTTAAAATACAAACATTTTATTTATTCATTTAAAATAAATTATGTACACAAAAAGACCGGAAATTTGGAAGCTGTGGATTTAGGTAAGCTTAGAATGAATTATGTATATATATATACGCCGGTTACATTGTAGTAAAAGATTATTATGGGATCAGGAAATATTTTGCTATGCAAGCTAAACTAAAATCCCTCGTGGGAAACCACATAAATGCACACGTGTTTAGTTAATATTTTAGTATAGCTCATTTGACTCCAGTTATAACTTCAATTCCTAGCCCATTTATTAAGTGCGGAAGCGAAGCGAAAGCACTTTATGCGAACGTTCGTGTCCATCCGTCCTTCCGTCTGTCTGTCCGGCGCACTGTAGCTCAGGAACGGGTTGACCTTTTGACATGCGGTTTTTTGCGTTAGACTCGTTAGATAAATTTGACCTTTGGTATTGAACATTAGCGCGCTGCGACAAAACGCACTGGTCGAGCTTATGAGCGCTTCAAAGCGCAGAGTACATAAAAATCAAGCAATATATGATTTCACATCTACAAAACGTCAGAAACTGAACTGAAACAACCGTTTTTGTCCTACAAGGTAAGGGAGGTCACAAATTGAGGTCAAAGGACAAACAAGGTCGAATTTCAAGTTTTATATATTTGGATAGATCTTGACGAGTGGAACAAGATGAGATAGGACACTTATAGTGTAGGATGACCTTTAAGATCACAAAATGAGGTCAAAGGTCAAATTTAAATTTTTAGATGTTAGGATAGGTTTTGACGAGTAGGCCGAAATGAGTTGTGACAAAAATTCGAAATACCGTATAAAAATGTTATATTGTTTAAAAACATTCAAGCATAAATCATAAATCTCAAAAACACACACTGTGTCTTTGAGATTTATAATTCTCAAATTCAGCTCCTGCTTCCGCACTTTCTTATATCTGTTTACCAAGAGTTTATTCATTTTAGTATTAAGCTTTGTTTAAGCATTGTGAGAAGTTGATTTAAGGAGATGAGATAATTAAGTCTAGTTTATATAGAGAAAACAACACAATCGAGTTATGTTTCTTTTTTAGAGTGCGGAAGATTTTTACATTTAAGTTCGTTCGTAAATGAAATGCGTATTTTTTGTTAAGTTTTAATCGCAGCACACAATATATTAAAATATTTGACAAATTTATATACAAATTATTATTTTTATTTCAAGTTTTAACCATCGCAAATACTTCATAACATTTCCTTTGACATTTTTGATGTCAGCAGATAAACGCAATTATGATGATGTTGGCTAAGAAATTGGAAATATTAAAATAAAAACTATAAAATCTTATAGTGTTGAATTTATTTATTACCGTTTTTATTTATTCAACAACATATTAATCAATGGTGGTACACACGTATACCTGCATGGTATAACAATAAATGTTATTGGCGAGATGTTTCAGCTAAAAACGGCATTTGTTGTTTTTGATAAAAAAAGAGCACATTATTTACAGCCAAATGATTCAACTATTCCTTATCTATACACTTCCTGCTTCATTCCGATAAACACGTTCGAATGTATGGGAGAATTTCTCCAGGAACGAATACTTGTAAACTTTTATTTAGTTACCGTAAAATGTGATTTATTTTTTGGTTTGGTTTGGTTTTGTCAGCATATCAAACCCAACTAGTATTGTTTGGTTCAAACACTAAACCGAACCGAATAAACAATACAATGCGGAACACTACAAACAGCAGAGCATCTGCCCTTTTTCTTTCAAATCACAGAGGCAATCTCCTTATTATCCTGCCGAGAATACGATGCAATCACAACTGACATTTGCACATCATCTAATCAGTCATTGAATTGCAGTCCTCGGTCTTAGCCTCAGAAAATCCAGTGCTAGGGACCCTAGCAGGGATCGAACCGAAGCCTTTCATAGGGGCCGACTGCAGTAGTTCAGTTGGTGTTAGCCGCGCAGACACATGTAGGTCTATTGCGAACTAACACCTATTCATTCGAGGTTCATTTCTACCAATGGAATCTCGAATATCGCTATTGAATGAATGAACTGAGTAAGATAGTAATTGGAAAACCATCAAAGTTCTAAGATACAGATCTTTTAATTCAGATATACTTACCATTTCTCATTAAATTTTGTTTAATTTTTTTAAATTGTTAACCATTATTCAAGAAAATGAAAAAAATAAAATGACAAATCAAACGATCATTTATGTTTCGCTTGTAATTGTGCTACATTTGATTTCGAATCGGCAGTTTCTTTCACATGAATACAGTTTAAAAAAATAGATATATATATTTGCCATTTACCCTTTTGTTTGGCAGGGCAAGTTTAAAATAGTTCGACAGTCTACAATATTAAAGCTTTGCAGTCATTCAGTAGCATTTGAAATATCAAAAAAAAAGTTTGCACAATAACCTATGACCATCAAACCGAGGTTTTTGAAAAAAAATACTTTAATATTGACAAAAAAACACATTAATAAAATAAAACGTTAATATAACACTATTTTCAACTTGAAATAAATGTTGAAAGGAGTTTCATCAGACAGAGTTAAAAGTAGAAACGTAAACTTATATTACCAAGTAGTTTTAAAAGGAAAATGAATAAATAGGATGTTGAGAATTTACGGAACAGGTATTGTAAATTACAAACTGGACTGGAGACTGGCTGGAGTATTGAATCACCAACACTGTTCTATATATGATCAATGTATGAATAACGAAAATTCAAAAAAATATGCAAAAAATCGCTAACGCAATACCAAGGCATTATTAACAAGTTTGGCATACTATAAATGAAAATAAACCTTGATGATGGAATTTTAACATGCACATCTTGTATGAATGATACTTATCTGAAAGTTATGTGAATAAGAATGAACATGTAGTGTTTCATGAAATCTCAACTTTCAGCAGCTGCAAAATTCGTTTATGGTATTAACATACTTCGGTCGAGTAAGGTTAGCTCTAAACGTGCAACTAATTCTAGGAATTCTATCCGCTCTTATGTTTCAATTATTTCCCTCGTTTTTAAAATTACAATTTATTAATCGGATGTTTTTAAATCTAACGTATTATTTTAGAAATATTACTGTTAATAATTAAAAATTTCTTTCGTTGACAAACTCGATTATATCTGTTGCCATTAATTAACAAATTTTTTGTACGTTTTACACTTAAATAATTTGAGTGTTAACAGTTTGAAGAAGTTAAATTGTTTCATTATTTGTATCGAAACTATTTTGTTGATTCTTAAAAAGTCAGTTATGTAATAAATTGGAATAGCTCGTCTAGAATATTTATTGGGATTAACAAACAAGTATTGAAAGAACATAAATCTTGTTTGTGGTTTACACCGTGAAATTAATAAATAGTATGCAAACTTAAAAAAACACCTTTCTGCTTATGGCTTTTTTCCAAAGGCAATTCCAGAAATTCCAGAGTTGGTTGAAGTTTTGGTAAATTACCCTTGCCGTTTAAAGAAATGGTCACAATTAAGTGACTCATTGAGGGGTCCATTTCAATAGAAATTAAAATGGGAGTGGCTATAAAAAGTGACACTGCAACTTAACACGAAATCATCTGCAAAATTCTAATCAGTTAGATATCAAAAATTCCAAATCAAATTTGAATGTAAAATAAAGAATGTTGGGTTGATATCAATGATTAAGACATTTCATCATAGAGGATCATTTAATCTGCTTCATGGAACAACTTGGTTAAAAAAATACAAGTACATGGATGATATTGTAATTAGCATACGGCTGGGCTGGTCGTTGACCGAGTTTTAATAGAGACAAGAATATTATGGTATGGTATATCCCACCCTTCCCTCCCAACAGTGATTCAGTAACGGACAACAATTTACTCTCTGCTGGAAGTGGGGATAAAAATTCTGATACGGATGAGTTGACTCATGTATTTACATATTCATATACCACAATTGGATTATTCCCATCAAACTAACTAGAGTTGACTATGAAGAAAGGATAACCTCGCTAAGTTTCGCCACTTTAATACTCATCTACCCTTTGATATGTAACTTGTTTACTTTATCCTCAGCCATTTTCCACCTTTTATTACCTCAATATTGTCATCGTCTCTCTTTCGTTGTACATATGCACAACTCCAGTTTAGCTAGTGACAAATTGTTTTCTAAATTAAATATTAAATGAGTATAATAAAGTTATTATTATTATAACCAAGAAGTTACAAAATATAAATCCAACATTCAAGTTTTGCTTTATTAGGTTTGTGATAAACATAAAATACTGAAAGTGAAAAAACAGAATTGAATTTCAAACGCAATTCAAGAAATATGATCATAGCAACAAGTTAAAAAACCAGTGAAAAAGCAAAATGTGATCTCTGGTTTTCTTTATCTAATTTACGTAAAGGGTGTGACCCTCCCTTGGAATATATCTGTGAATGCTGACTCTAACTTAGTGGAAAAAGGATAAAAAGAATCAAGGTTCTTTCGGAGGAATCTCAAATTAATTGAAATGAAGACCTCAGTCTGGATAATTCTTATATTTTCCAGCGTTTTTCTAGTTAAGACACTCTCAACTCCCATCCCTTACGAAGTCACACTTGTCACTGAAAAGAGAGGTACACATCCAATCTCCGAAATATGAATTTTACTTGGTTAATTAAGTTGATTGTAAAGCTAGAGGTGGGAGCCGATTGATTTTGACCGGCTGAGGCGGAACCGGTTCTTAGTGTCGGCGACGGCGGCTGAGTCGGCTCAGCCAATTTTTTAAAGGGCGGCGGCTGGAGTCAGAAAATAATTGGCGGCGGCGGCTAATCGGCTCAGCCGACACTTTTTTGAGGTCAATGACCTTAATTTCAAGGTCAATGACCTAAGTTTCGAGGTCAATGACTGGCCGAGTAAACATTTTGGGGTCAATGACCTTAAGGTCGAGGTCGTTGACCTCATAATTAGGTCATTGACCTGGCTGAGCCGATCAAAATCATCGGCGGCGGCGCGGCTGGATGAGCCGATAAAACAGTCGACGGCGGCGGCTGAGATTTTAGTACCGGCTGCGGCGGCGCCTCGGCTGAGCTGAATCGGCTCCCACCTCTATTTAAAGCCCATAATGCTAACCCTAAAACTAGGTTAAATGACTTCAATCTCGTTGTTTTATTTTTTGTTTTAAAAACTCTGCTTTTTTGACCCCCCCCCCTTCCCCTATATTAGCTCCGTAGTTTATGCACAGCCTCTAAGTAGATGCTACAAAATGCGTAAAAACGCAAACATTAAACCGCATTAAACTAAAAACCGAATAAATTTGAGGGTCTGATGACAATTAGCCTTTCTACAATAAAGTTTACTATAGTTTCAAAGCTTTAATATTCGTCACAGGCATTTTTCAATGCATTCTTAATTCACAACCCCATTTATGAGAACTTTTGAAGAATTCCTTTTCGTAAAGACGAAACCTTGTAAATATGAATGTGTTATCATAGGAGGAGTGATAGTTTAAGGGGTTATCTTATCTAGTGGATTTTCGGAAATGAATGATGTTTCTCTTTGTAATTCTTGATAGGAAAAAAGAATAAGAATACAACGCTGGTGGTGAATGAGTGCGTGTGGCTTGAAAAGAAAGGAATTGACGGAGTCCTCGTCTCCATAGAAAATCTAGGCAATTGTATAGAAGTTCACCGGTATGATAAATGTGATGGTGACTTTGTGATCGCAAAACCTGGGGTGCCAGCAACTGGGGAATTGTATCGTTGGAACTTGAACGGAACTCGACCTTGGATTGCTGACGGGAAGGGCGCCAAGGCTGTACGCCCCTGTAGCGACAAGTGTGATCCAGCAAACCTTGTATTTCCCAAACGAGGCCAAGTGGTCCAAGTCTCTTTGTATAGCGATATAGAATTTCAAGGTAAGCTTAACAAGAAAAAGAATATTCTTAAATGTCTTGAATTTTTAAAATCATACAATGAATGACATTAAAAAGTTGAACATGGTAGAAGGTTGTCTTATTAGTTTAATAATAATTATTCAATGGTATTAACCTCTGTCAACAGTATATTGTCTGTTAAGGACAACTATCTGAAATCTTTATTATAGATGGTCTACTGTGACCATTCTTCCCCTTAAAACTTAAGTCTTTGCTCGTGATCCTCACAAGCCTATAAATTGGACCCCTGCGTTGTTCTACTCTTCATTCTTATATAAATGTTTAAGCTGATCTGTACTGATTGCTCCAGACCTGTACTGGTCTGCAGCTTTAGAACTTGGATTGGTTCTATTGTCAATTAAGCAACTATCTTTACTTCTATTTTCTCTGTATATATATAATTACTATAGTGGACGCAGAGAGAAAGTTCCCGGTGCGGGCGGAGCCTATTCCTTATAGCGGGAATACCTATCCATGTATTAGGCTCCACCCGCACCGGGAACTTTCTCTCTGCGCCCACTATAGCTATACCCTGGCTATGCGGACTTACCATTAGTAAATAGCCTTTATACTAAAATCTTGAACTAGAGTAGTACGAATTCATTACCTGAGATTGTTCATAATTCATGTAAAGTCTTTCAACCTCGTGTTAATATCGGGCATCATAATAATTTAAACTACTTCTTTTGTATTCATGCATAATCCCTTCCCAAGTAACCATATCTTAACAGTATGATATTGGTACGGTGCATCTACTTTTGTAACGGAAACGTTCATGTTCACCCCTTTTTTAAGTGCGGTATGTTTTTTAAGTAGGTTATAGAAACCGGTACAGGAACAGTGCGTTGAAACATCAGGTTGCCGTTTCTGCAGAGAAAAGCGGTATGCTAACGGTATTGTTTTACCAGTGACGTATATGTACCTGAATTTCACATATTTCCGAATTTTTACATGCAGTTGACAGGCATGGAATCTTTAGTAAATATGAACTGCGTTGCTTTAGCATGTACGACATAAATGCATAATAGGTTTGGTCGTTTTATAGAAAATACTCACAACATGCACACGGGAATCAAGTGACTGGTCTATTGAACATAGAATGGGCCAAATCTGAAGATTAGAGCTCTTAATAATTGGTAAACCGTCTATTCCTATCTTAAGTGTGATTAAAATATTAAATTCTGATGATGTTTCAAATATTTGAGTTTAGGCACTGAAATATTTTTTGAACCTTGCTTAATAGTATGCGATATCATTTTAGAAATGCCAAAGTGGAAAAATTTTCCATCCTGCGACACTAACAGCAGCTAAATTTCTAGGAGTTTTAAGTAATATTCTTGCGTCAGACAGAAATCTCTCTAAAGGCATCCAGCCCTTCAAAAGTTGTAGAAAATCACTGATAGCAACAGGAGCAATAGCACCCACCTACGTAATTGATTCAACTTATTACAATTTCCTACAATTCCTAATTCATTATTATTTGATGAAAATATATCTTCTAAATGTTTTGGGCTAGAAAAATAACTTGCTTCTACACTAAATAAACTTCCATCAAAATGAATGGATGCACTTTAAAAAGAACTTTCTACTCTTGTACTTCTAGGACGAAAAGAATCACCGATGTCCGAACTTCTACGAATTTTCGTTAGAGTTTTCTGTAATTCGGTCTCTGCTCTCCGTTTCTTCGTTCTGCGAGGAGTTTCCATTGGACACAATGTCAAATTTTTGAACCTGTTTTTTCCTAAAAAGCTTGCGATCAACGGAATTCCTAGGCCACTTTGCAATGTAATTCTTGATCATATCATCAGTTGTCGCATGCACATGCTCAGTCTCATGGACAGCTTCTGGAAATTATTACAATAACTAAGTTTTAAATACAATAATTTTCACAGGTGAGATTTAAAACCTTGTTTCAAGTTTTACTTACGTCGAACGGCCGCAGTTATTTTCAATGAGCCAAATGCTATTTTACCAGTTGTATTAGTAGGTTTAAAGGCCTGGCTTTCAACACGACTTAGTTATTCCAAACTCTGGAATTTCTGTAGACTTTAGGGTTCCGGCCTAGGAACTAAGACTTTCTTCTGACTTGTGGCTAACTAATGACTTACTACTTATGAGCTCAGACACTGGAACGACGACTTATGGCCTCAGACACTGGAGCTATTACTTATGGGCTCTGACTAATGAGCTATGATTTATGGCCGATAATCCTATCTTCAATTACTAGATTGTTTCCGCAAAGGTGTGGACTTTCAACATGCTACGATGCTGACAACTTAAGATGTTCACGATGGAAAGCTAGCTAACTGAGATGATTGTTGCCGTCTGTGAATTACACTTTTAACTGGCTTCAGGAGCACTTTTATTTAGGTCTTTACTCAACAAATTACCACAACAGACTGTTTTCATTTATGCTTTGACACTTATCTATATACTAAATTAAATAAGGAATGTATCTTATTAATATTAAACTAAATAACATATAATGGTATACTGACAATAAACTTAACATAGAACATATCGACTCAACTAACATTAATATGTATTACGATTCACTATTAACACTTAACACGGCACAGTATAAGATTATAATTAACGTGACACAGTATACAACAACAATAATCTGTTATATCTAAAATCCAAAACTCAAAACTCAAAACCGTAGTTCTAACACAACATAGAAACACAAGTTTCATAAAACACAAACTCAAAACCAAAAACTAAAAACTCAAATCTCAAGTCTTAAAACTCAAATCTCAGACTTGAAACAAAAAACTCAAAACTGAAAATTAAAAACTCAAATCTCAAACTTGAAACCAAAACTGAAAACTAAAAACTCAAATCTCAAGTCATAAACTCAAATCTCAAACTTGAAACCAAAACTGAAAACTAAAAACTCAAATCTCAAGTCTTAAACTCAAATCTCAAACTTGAAACCAAAAACTCAAAACTGAAAACTAAAAATTCAAATCTCAAAACCAATCTCTTAATTTAGGTATTAACTTATAACCTAATCTTTATAACCCGACCCATCTTTCTGGCCTAACCCATAATTTTAATTTTCTTTTAATTTTATTCTATTACTTAACCTAAAATTCTATTCTGGCTGTTCACCGTCCCGTAACAGTCTCCAACTTCTCAATTGATTTACTCTGAAAAGCTTAACAATTCAAATTAAAGCTGTGTCACTCCTCTCAGTCCGTTTCAAATATTCATAATTCATTGATAAGAGGATAGATTAATGAGAGTCTTCCTCTAGCTGCCGAGGAGTAAGGAACTCAAGTCTTTCGCTCTACTTGGTATTCTCTGGCCGGTTATTTTTCACATAGTATGATAATCCTAACCAGAGTCCCCAGGCCCGAACCTAGCCCAAGTCCGACCTGGGCTAGAATGCTGTCGGTACGGCTTTTTAAAAAATTTCATGTACACGTATACTAACAAGGGAAGTTTCACTTCTTATACTTTAATTTTGAGCCTGTATTTTTTCTTTTGGTAGAATAACTAATGAAGATCTCAAAATTAAATATATTATCGGCACAATCGTATGTGAAGGCTGTGCAGAAATTTT
>JAQFZZ010001437.1:0-11142 GCA_034696405.1 Isotoma caerulea
AATACTTAATAAGAATGAACCACACGAAAAAACTGATTGACCTCAGTCCTTCCATCTTTATGTCGAATATCTTTCTTCAGTTCACCAAAATATAGTGACACAGTCAATCTTCCAAGTTGTAAACGTTTGGGAACTTTATTATACTTTTGAATGTACTGAAATAAAATAAAATTTTCAGGTCGTTCTGTAATTTACTGGATATTTTTCAAGAGTTGTATAGAATGGACTGGAAATCTACTAAAGCATTAAGAATAAGACATACAAAATATCATGTTGACGTGGTGAATCATCAAGACATGCGAACTCGTTTTTTGACACGTACCAGGGCTGTTTCAAAAGAAATTACCTTTTTTAAATTCATATCTCTGTAAAGATTTTGATAAATAACTCCAGAAACTAAACTGCTATTAACACGAAATTTTGCACAAAAACAATCAATGACGTTTGCTTGACATGACACAAAAATTGTCAAACATAAGTTATATTATCCGTTTTGTAAAATTACTTGCATTAATCTGATTGTTGATTAATTTGTAATACCTTAAGAAAGTAGTAGAAAGGTAAGTAAATTTGACCATAAGAAACATTTGACTGAATATTTTTAAAACCTTGTTTTCTGAATTAATTAGTACCGAAAGATGAAACATGCGTTTATAGCTATCATCAAAATTTCCAGGAACAAAGTTCCAGCCCATAATGCTATACATTTCTACGGTATGAACGAATACTCATTACGTTAAACATTCAAAAAAGACGAACCCGAGGATGCTGGCATTGAAAAAATCTACACGAACGCAAATTTTAAAAATCACTTCTTTGTCCCTAAATCCCTCACTCTTTTTTTAGGTTGGGTTAGGTGAAAACTAGAAATAACTAGAAAACCATTGATATTTTTTAAAAGGTCTAGCCGTATCATTGTTTTTCAAAAACGATTCTTCATAATGGCAATTCATATGATCTAATTGAATTAGATGGGTAAAGGAAAACTTTGAAAGATATGGCAGACGAATTTTAGCTATTGGTCAGCATTACCCTAAATTTCAATTCATGGATCGCTCAACTTGTAGGAAATAATTTTACTTGATTTTACAACTTATGTAAAATCGTGTTTCATTTTTAAAGTATGTGTTTCTCTGTGGGTAAAATTAGCGAAGAAATCAAACCTCAAAGTCTGACATTTAAACTTAAAACTACACAAAATTGCAAATTTTACCTCCAACACTTCATAAGGACTATCCTTTAGGAATTCTAGGATGTCCAGTATTTTTTTGTTTTATGTTTAAACGTTATTTTCTTATGTGTGCAAAATTTAAGCTTTACAATATACTAACTTGCAGAGACATGCCTTTTTTTAAAGGTTAATTCTTTTGAAACAGCCCCCGTGTATCTCATCAAGGTAAAAGAAAATCAATTGAGCTCTGGCTTAGAAATATTTTTATTCAACTTTTGCTAGCCTTCTCGACCACTTTAATTAGCATTAAAACCGAATGGTAATAAATTTTTAAAGAGGCTTCCAATAAATGGTTGAAATTATTAAAGTAGAGGTAATATATTTGCATGATGAAGTGTGGATCGTCGTGGTTACTATGTCTCAACCAATCTGTGATAGAGGGAAAAATACGTGTATGGGTGTAAAAATACGTGTGCCTATGTATGTTCCTTATTTCATGTTTCTTGACGGGGAAATCAATTTATTTTCTTCATCAAATTTCCTTTAATAAGTAGCGAAAGCTACTTTATGGGAATGCTCTGTCCGGCTGTCCGTCAGTGTGTCCGTCACCCAATTTATCTCAGGAACGGGTTGATCTTTTGACATGCGGTTTTTTGCGTTGGACTGGTTTGGTCAATGTGACCTTTAATATTGCAAATCAGCACGCTGAGACAAAGAGCACTGCGGTCGCGCTTTTGCGCGCTTCAATCCGCAGAGTACGTAAAATCATATGAGATATGATTTTATATTAACAAAACGTCAGAAGCTCAACTGTAACAGTTGTTTTTGTCCTACGAGATCAGGAAGGACACAAATTGAAGTCAAAGGTCAAAAAAGGTCAAATTTCAAGTTTTATATATTTGGATAGATCTTGACGAGTAAAACAATATGAGATAGGACACTTATAGTGTGAGATGCCCTTTAAGGTCACTAAATGAGGTCAAAGATCAAATTTCAATTTTTATATGTTTCGATAGGTTTTGACGAGTAGGTCGAAATGAGTTGGGACAAAAATTTGAAATACCGTTTAAAATGTTATATTTTTTTAAAACATTCAATCACAAATCATAAATCTCAAAAACACACACTGTGTCTTTTAGATTAAATTCAGCTCATGCTTCCGCACTTTCTTATATCTGTTTACCAAGAGTTTATTCTGATAGATATCGAAAAGAGCAAAAATTGAATAAGATAAATGAGAGTGTAATGAAGCGACTAAGTGATTCTCGTCCATGCAGAACTTTCTCTCTCTCTATAAATAGGGATTGGTGTCCAATTACACTTCATTTCTCTCCCACTCTCTTATCTTGAAGTACTCTGAGAGAGTCCTTTTCAATAGACACCTTTCTCCCTATTTATTCTTGCTCATCAAGTGGACCAAATTGTTGACAAAATATACCTGCCGTTATCAACGCCTTCATTCACTTATATTCAAAGGATTCGCAATATTCATTTCAACCATAAGTGAGTTGTGTATAAAATTCACTGTAACATATAAATGAAACAAGATTTGCAACGATCAGTCGATATTACAAAAATATATTAAAAAAATATTCATAACCTTATTGTGTTGCGGGTGAGTTGAGTTGGTTCTGTGATCTTCCATCTAGATGGCGTGGTCATGTCAAATTGGGTGGTTTAGGGTCCTTTCGTTTAGAAGGCGCAGTTGAAGTTGCTTCTTAATTAAAAAATACTTTTGTGGGTTAGCTTAGCAGATTTCATCGTAAAATAGTGGAGTTACATAACGTTGTTAGCTAATGAGATTTGAGTGAGCTATTTAGTCCCGTTGGTCACGCTGTGAAGCGTAAAAAGTTCAAAGCAGACTCAACGTCAACCTTTGAGGAGAAAGTATTCAGTTTGAAAATTAGTTTGTTCAAAGGCTGAATTGTTGTTCCAATTAGTTCTTCTTGTTAATGTGAAAAAGCCATTGAAATTTCCATTGACTTGACACTGAATGAGATGTGGTTTCAATTTCCTGTAGATATGTGACACCACTCTAGTCTCTCCTCTCACACTTTCAATTCATCCATAGCATTTAAGAATATTCTATGGAAAGATTGTTCTTCCCGTGATACGATTGCTACACTGTCGTTGCTGCATCATTCCAAAAACATATTTTAAACAAGTTGAAAGATATGAAAAGGGAAGGTGAATATGTTTTTTTTAGAAATGAACTCTTTCGTTGTGGTAAATAATCTACCTCGGTTTTTATGCAACTATTGAGCGGCTCTTTCATACACAATTCTATTTAATAGAGTAAATGATATAATAATAGGCTCAAAATAGGGTGTTTCAAAATTTCAGATTGACAATGAGGGCCAATGTATCTGACACATCCTTTTAAAAATAATGTAAACATGAAAAATAGTGCGGTACGTGTTCAGACTCCTTCCCAATAATAGCTACAAAGAAGTGCGTAAACTTTCAAAAAATGTCTCCTTTATCTCAAATCCCTTGTGAAAGGGAATTCTATTCGCAGAACTAAACTTTTAGATATGGAAGAACAACATGCGCAATTTCTACTCAGAGTAAATCAAAATATTATTATTTTGTTTTTTCTAATGTGCTTTCTCTACTCCACGTTCAATCTCATTGAAATGGGGAAACTTGTGGTCACATTCACATTGGAAATTGGAAGAGTTCAACTCCAGCAACATCAAAAATTC
This sequence comes from Isotoma caerulea, assembly GCA_034696405.1. NCBI lineage: Eukaryota > Metazoa > Arthropoda > Collembola > Entomobryomorpha > Isotomidae > Isotoma > Isotoma caerulea. The sequence goes on from JAQFZZ010001437.1 coordinate 3,877, forward strand.
TTCTCGCTTCTTTTCTCTTACCATTCCTGAGTGTTACTACAGAGAGACAGATTGTAGTGGAGTAGGGACTCTTATTACTCTGGATGAAAGCAACAACCAAGTTGAGAAAAGACATCTCAAAAGAAAAGAGGGAGACAACGACCTAAATGTGGGGACAATATACGGAGTGAGTAAGTGAGAGAGGGGTCGATAGAGAAAGCAACAAGATCTAAAATGCATTTCTCCCATTTCAAACCGGAAATGGAGAGTTCCCCTCCCACGAAACACAATACGAGACAAGTGAATTCAAATTGATAGAATACAAAGAGACAGAATAAGAGTATACGTAGAAATTAAAGGCATCTCTCGGCCATACATTTATTTCTTATGTGTTTTACACTATTTTTTTACACTCACGTTTACAATTTATGATTTTTTATTACTTATTACGAAGAGTATCAAAATCTAGGGGATTCTACACTGGAAACCCTGGAATTGCTCAGGTGTCAAAAACTACTCCAGTTTAAGTTTACTTTTATTTAGATTTTGAGTCTTCTCATTTTACCCCCATTGATTTGTCATCAACCATTAGTCTACGCCATTAATTTGTTTTCAAATTCCCGTCTTGGCACATTCAAATAAAATCCGTCTCGCTTTTATAATTTCCCGCCAAAACATTCCTCTCGGTTCACCCAATTAGCAAATCGTGTGAGGAGCGAACCGGTCCCCATACAGCGACAACTCCTGAAAACCACAATTAATGAAAAGACCTTTATCTAATCTCAAATATAAAACACATAGCTTAACTTAATGCAAAAGGAGGGAATGTATTTGAAGGGAAAGTGAAAGTTGCAATTGGAATACGAGATGAAGAAGTGGTTAAAATAGTTGCGTTTTTTGATATTTTAGAGAAATGGGTGAATTCAATTACATTCGTTTTAAACAATTGAGTAGAATTTGAGTGAATTCGAGTGAAAAATAATGAAAGTTCTTGAATAATCTTTCCCTTTCAGAGTGACTCAAAACAATAGACTATCGGTTTGTGCAAATGGATGAAAGAGTTTAAACTCCCTTTGACTGACTCACAAAAACCAATGTACGACTTGATCAGGGCCTCGGATATGATAATCACAGTGGGATAAATGGGTAGGATAAACTAGTTTAAGGTGTGATGAACTGTGATAATTGGTTTTTTTGTAAGACAACAATATTTATGATTATACAGACGCTATTGTTAATTTAAACTGTAATTCTATGCTTTAAATATAGCAATTTACAGTTTTTATTACAATTCAAATCAAACAATTGGTAATTTTATGGAAAAGAAAAATTTTTGAAAATAAGATTTTCATGTTTTTTAAAACTTGAATTATGAAATGTTATTCCCTCCAATTGTTTCTGTCTATATAATGTATAATGATTGTGACTTTGAATAACAATAATACAAGTAGAAAGGATTTTCACAATTCTTCCCATATATCACAGTTTTCCCCATTTATCACAATTTTTCCCAATTATCACAGTTTTTCCCACTGTGATGGGAAAAATACCAAAAACGTGTGAAATACGAAACCCTGAACTTGAGTGGAGTAATTTTTTTATAAAGGGATTGATTAGCATATAGTGATAGGGAACATATTATGCAAAATAGGAAAAAGTACTTTTTAGTAATTTTACTGACATTTTATATTTTATACCTTGTCTGTGCCACGGAAGATATGCATCCGGAAGGGGGGAAGATTATATGGCATAAATCACAGCAAGGACTGCCTCTGTCAACCCAACAGATCAAAATTAATTTGTTTACTCGGGTAAAAGTGCGTAGTTAAAATAAAGGATAGTAAAGTGTTACTGTGTACTAATTCACTTACAATGTGGAGGGAGGAAAGGAAAAAGATGGTGGCATGCATGGAACAACACAATACGTATGGTAGATACTTCTAGAGTGCCCTTAAACCTTCCTGGAGAGTAGAATAGTCCTTAAGGGATGATGCAGGGGCTGCCAATTCAACTTACACATGGAAACTCCCATCAGTAAAGCTGAATTTTCTTCTACTGCGTTTTGCAAGATTTGTTTCGGATTCATTTGGCAGAGTGTTGTCTCGTGGAAGAGAAACTTTGTACTGAACATCTCTGAGTATAGTGGCACTTTTTCTTTGCTTCTTGCACCAGCGCATTTTCACCCACTTCTCTCTCTCTCTTTCCAGTTCAAAGAAATTCGCATCTGTCTAAACAGTTTTTTTCTATGCAATAAACAAGTTTTTCTTCCTGTTCAATGGAAATCTCTTTTTTACTAGGGCTAAAGTCTTTTCAACAATGGCAGAGTTTATATGCATACTCAGTTACATTTGTTATTCAAATAAAAACGCATTTAAATTTTAAAACGCCCCCGGTTGCAAAATGTAAATCTATGACTACGCTTCCCTTCAAATTGCAAATAAATGGAATAAAAGTAGAGAGAGACCTTGAAAGGCTATCGAATGGAATGAGAGGAGTAAATAGACTCTCAAGAGGTTTCTCATTCCACCTAGAAGTTTGCTTATCCCATTAGATTGGCGATTTTGAGATGAAAAAGCTCTCGTTTCTCCTTTCGACAGATTAAGAAGAAGAGGGTGGAATTCAATGGGAGTTAAGGTTTTACATTTCAAATTTTCTTTGAATTTATTTCCAAATGGATTGAGTAGAAGAGCAGTGCAAGGAAACACCACCCGATCTTTGCATCTTTCTAAGAAATGGAAATGAAATCGGAGAGATGGAAATCGATTTAAAAGGAATGAAAAACTGTGAAGGCAGAGAGTAATCTAATAAACCTCCATGTTTATGCCAACTTTTATAGTGAAATAAATGTTCTTCGAGGAATTTCCCTGTTTTACTCCTAAACATTTACTTAAGTTTTTTTCAGAATATCCAGATCCAGAGTAGTAAAAATCCAGTGAGTCGAGTGAAGCACAGCTTGTGGGGTTAGACCGGAGGCAATTCTCCCTAAAATGAGGATTGATGGGAGTGCAAAACCGGATGTCTATCTCATAATATATCTCTGAGTGTTATATTTGCCCATACTGTTCAAGAGAGAGAAAGATGATCCGTCATAAAATCGGAATAAAAAATCCTCAAAAGTTGAGCCTAAAAAGAGTACGTAAAAATGTTTGAATATGAGAGTGAAATCCAACTGCCACTCATAAGTTAGGCTTATTTCAAAACTATCATTTATTTCATCCCCATTTCTTTTTACAACTCTTTGGAACTATTTTTGCACAATTTTAATCCTCACATTCAAACTTTTTACTTTCATAAGATGGGCCAAAGGTTAAACTTTTAAAAGTGTTTTACACTGTGCATTAAAATAAAAGTGGAAGCTCGGGCTTAAGGTATGTTTTCTATTTAATTTACGAATGTTGGAAGCTGACTCTAGAAAAGTTATCCATGTAAATATTGTCTTGCTCCAAAGAAAAGTTCACTTTTCAAGCTTTATTTTGAGTTTACAGTTCAAAGGCAAAATGGCACACATTCACATTCACATTCAATTGCCACTTGATCTGTGTAGCGAAAAAAATTAAAGGTAACATTCACCTTAAGTGATAGTAAAGCAACTATTAAAAAGATGAGTGTTATCTGTGGACAAACCTTGGAACATTTAAATGATTCTGGATGGTTAATGCTTTGGATGAAAAGTTGTAAGTTGTAAATCCCATTTGCAGAGTTTAGTATCGAGATCGCACTTTCTCCCTCATGTTAAATGTCAGTGCAAATGTTGATTAAAAGGTTATGTGAATCTAAATGGGAGGAATTATGGCTGAGCACAAGGTTTCTCCTCTAACTTAAGAAATAAAGATGAAGAGTTTGGCTTAAATAGTTCCGGTGGGAGAGGCAAAAGAGCCTCTTTAAACAATAGTCATGTGCCTCGCGAGCCCTTTACTGAGTCTCTTCATGATGGGGATAAACATTCATCAGCAGTTTGAGAGCATCGTTCTTGGCATACAAACTCGCTCATTTACCCTTCCTTCAATATGTTGGAAGGACTATCTATAAATACGAATATTATGTTTTGTATTATTATATATTATTATTATCAAGTTAACCTCAGTTGTATGTGAGTTACTTCAATAGTTGAACTATTGCATAATTTTAGCTCTGATAAATATTTCTTTTCATGAGTATTACTAACAATAAGTAGGGAAAGCTACTTTATGAGAATTCTCTGTCCGAATGTCTGTCACGCAATTTATCTCTGGAATGGGTAGACGTATTTAAACGCGGTTTTGGAGCAGACAGCATTGGAGGGACAAATTTCATAGCTTAAATCGCAATTTAAGCAAAAAGGTAAATATTTCAGATCAGCGCTTAAACCAATTTCAAACAAATTAAGCAAGCAAGCCAGCCACTGAATTTAAAGCAGTACACAAGCACTGAAACTACGTCAACAACGTTGTAAAACTAAAATAGCTGGTAATATCTTGACAACAAGCGTTCAATCTTGTTGTAAACGTAGTCTAGAAATGGATGTATTGGCTTTACGTTTTGTTGTGTACGTCCGATATCCATTAACGACTCAATCATATTTGCTCTATCATGCTATAGTTAGCTCCCGAATACAAAACTTCCCATTTGAACACCGTTCTTGGGGTAGGAGAAATGCTTATAAATTTCCACTGTCGTCAAGGTGAACTAGAACAAACACACCAAAGCAAGTCATTCGTTTGAGACCGTTCGTAAAGAATTATTTTAATATTAATGCGCTTTTAAAATAATCGAACATTGGAAGACACAAAGTATTTGGTTGTGTTGCTTTAGTAGACCAACAAATTACATCTAGAGCTCATTTTACATTCCATTGGGACAAACCCCCTTTAAAAGCCACGGAATAATATTTTTCATCGTCTTCCAAAAGACGTGTTCATTACTTAGATGATTCATAGGTTGAGTAAAAGACTTTTATTGTCCCAGTTAAATAAGAATATAAATAAATAATGCGATGTGCCAGTTAGTGGAAATCCTTTTCTTGTCATGAACAATCTCACCTTACTCATTTTTAATTACTACGACACTCTGCTTTATTATTTATTTCCCATTTGTTTTATTCTAAAGACATTTGTAGAGTTGTTTTGCAAGAGTGAACGAAAACAGTTTATAACTTTCAGCTCAATAATAATTTTTTCTGTTCGTGCTAGATTTTTCAGAACAAAGAACCCACTCAAGTGATTCCATTTCACCAAGAACCTTTATGGGTAAGGATTGATTTGAAGTCTTACATATTCATATTATAATATAGTCTTTAAAAAACTAGCAAAGTTCCCAATCGAGAATAAATGTTCACTTCTAAAGAATAATAACAAATCATTTTAAAATTTGTTGTACTTGACTTTTCAAAATCCAGAAAATTTGTGGCCATCAATTGCATTTTTTATCACCATTTTTAGATAAAGATGGAACAGATCAGGTTCATTCACCTTTTCCTGGGTCTCATTCTGTTGGACAGCCTTGTAATAGCTCTACCTAAGACTCAAACATTACCCTTGGCAAACGCCATTAATTTCCGGTCCTTTGGAAACTGCGTAGTTCACTTAAAGCTCTTTACTATAAAAATAAAATACGTTGATCTTCTTGAAGAAATAATTCACAGAAATTCTGGACTCAAGCGGACGATTTATGGTCTGAATGACAAGGAAAATCTCACGACGTTGAACCGACTGGGAAAAGGAAGTAAGGCAAGTCCCGTGTTAAACGACGCGTTTGAAGAGTGCGCCCTCAACGCAGTATTCAGGGGTGACCTCAGTGACTCTGTCTGGAATGAAACTTTGTTGTTCTTCATTCGAGACAATAATTACACGTTCAGATCGACCTCTCACTCTACTTTCATCGTGATTCAACATTTCCTACCGACGTTGGGCTCTTTGTCAACAGTTCATTACAATAAATGGCCTTGTCGAATATTTCTACTCATTCTCAAAGGAGTCCACAACCATTTGAATGGGAAGTCACCAGAAGTGGAGTCGTACTACTTCTGTCCTTATTGCATCAACAGATTGCACAAAATATCATCCCGAAAGTCAATGAAGTATTTGACGACGACCAGTTTGGGACGTGGATGGGCTAAAATTGAGATTCCGCAGTATCTTGGGGGAATTAAGGCGTCCAAATCAAAAGTTCACTGTCTAAGTAGACCATGGAGCAAAGTACGTTCGCTATCTTACCCCATTGGTGATGACTATCACACATATAGCATGGAAACAGTTGGATTAATGAGTAACTTCACACCCAGTTATCTACCTTGGTCAGGAGACTGGTCAGGTATTCAATATGGCACAGAGTATGGAGCAAACATTTGGTATTTTTCTGTGGATTATAAAGGAGAAATGGGTTATGCAAGTGGTGCATATTCAGCTGGGAATTTCTTTTTCCATTTGTTTTACTGTGACCACTTTGTGAGGTCAGAGGTCAGTTCAATCAGTCAGTGGGTAGAACCTTTTCAGCCAACTGTTTGGGTTTCAATCCTCGTCACAACTTTCGTCGTGACTGTAGTCATTTCACTCAAGAGAGAATTCAAGTTGCGGGACATTTGGGGGAATTGTTTCATCGGAGTGCAGATTCTGTTGAAACAGCCAGCAAATATTCGAATCTCCCTCCTCTTTCTCCTTCTCACTCTGGGGCTGTTTATAAATGTGACCATGTATGAGAATGTGGTGACAAGCAGTGTAATCTCACCCCCAAAAGTCATTCCTCTAAAAAATCTCTCGGAGGTTGTCAATGCGGGATACAAGATTATGATCTATTGTTACTTGCCCATTGAACATTATATTGAAACGCTCCGTTATGATTTTAAGAGAAATGGCATTGAAAAGAAATTAAACGATTCCTTAGAATGCTTAAATGAAAGTATTCATGGAAGTTATAAGGATTGGCTGTCTAGGACGGATCCAAAATATGTCTATTATGATTATGCACCGTTGTCAATTCTCCCTATTTTTCAAACTGTTTTACCAAAGTTTCAATGTTTTCAGATTGAGGAGGATTTATATACGGGAATTTTGTTTTGGTATTTTCTCACTCACACAACTCATGAAATGATAAACGTTGTGGCGAAATATTATTCTTCCGGCCTGGATAAATTCTGGTGGAATACGCAACTTCTACACCATAATTTCTACTTGAATGAATTGAAAGCGAATCAGACGGAAAGTGAAAGAGCCAAGAAAGAGATGATCACGTTTGTCAATTTGTCATCAGTCTTTGAATTGTGTGCTGGGCTATGGCTTTTTGCCTTCGCTTTGTTCCTCTACGAAATGAGAG
>JAQFZZ010001438.1:0-11142 GCA_034696405.1 Isotoma caerulea
TAGGTTAGTCCTGAATCTGTATCTCTCCTTTGATTGATAATATGGTTCGCTCAATAAACAATACATACATAAATAGAATTGTAATAAACTACGTGAATCTAATCGCTTGCATGTTTGCAGCAGTAGATCGACACCCTTATGGTATAATTTTTTAGGCGGAGACAATTTCGTTTTTTAGCTAATTTTAAATTTTAAATTAGCTAACTCTTGCATTTTCTTATTTAAAGCAAGTACTCAAGTATTTGCATAAAATTAAAATCGACTCGCCCAATTCATAACATAACGACAGACAAGACAACTCACACTAGTCACTCACACTGCATGATAAATGCATAAAATGCACTCTTGCAAACAAAGACCTAAAGTGCAAAGTAAACACATTTAATTCAAAGAATTACTGAATAATCCGACTTAAAAAAGTATTCAAACATAAATAGAGGCGCATATCTTGTGAAAAGATCAAAGGAAACTATATTGGTATATTTGTCACTTGTTTATCATTATCATTGTATTGCACATTTAGTTCTTAGTAATTAGCTTTTAACCTATATTTAAATTACTCTCATTTGCCTTTTTAAATGCAAACACAATGCAATTTTGTCCTTAGGAAACCCCTTTTTTATTTAAAATTTGCGAGTTTTAATTTTATAAGTAATAAATATTAATATTCCAAAGTGAAAATCGGAATACTCATATAATGTGTAATGTCTGATTGAAAGGTATAATTGAGTAAAGTAAACTACATTCAATAGTGAAAAGGGACCATAAAAAATTGAAATAAAAGAATTGCATGCACTTAAACGTGAACAACCAATTTCCTGCTATTTATTGGATTTTCACAGCCTATTCATTTCACCATTTTATACGGCTTCGGCTGCATTAAATAAAGACCTTATTAGGTTTTAGGTATAATATTCTTATCTGTAGTTAGACCAACCAAGAATGAAAAATTATAAAGCCGGTTTTAAAAGTAAAACACTTGTCTTGACTTTGTCTCATTTGTAGGTCAGTTATCACGTTTTACTGCCTCAATGTTGAATTAGCTTAACAATGTTGGATTCAGGTTATTTCTCTTAAAAATTAATTTTCTACAACGAAATTCATAGCCGGTAACCGTGCAATATTTATAGTGGACAATTTTACTGTTTTAATAAATAAAGAAATTCGTTATAAAAGTTGGATACAAACAATAATCATTGCATTGAAGTAGTTTGATAGAGTTGTCTGACAAAACAAAAAAAATTAAGAACTTTTTTAAAATCCGTCCATATACTACATACATATACTTCTTTTTAAACACTATTTTCGGCTTCTATATTCATAATATTTTAAAAGTCTTTAAGACAGATTGTCACTCCGCAAAAAAATTCAACGATTTTTAATAAATCTGTTATACAAAATATGGAAAATGATGAAGATTTTTGTATTTCAATCCCAAAAAAACCATCAATCAAACGATCAATTTTCCCTGTAACTGACCATATATTGCATTTCATTAATCTCGAAATACGAAATCTTTTCTGTTTTACTATCTCTGTTTACAGTCTAATATACCGTCAACAGTATCATACAGTACCAGTCAAAAAGACAATGAAATGTGAAACTCTCTAAATATTTACTAAAAATTAGGCCATTAATACTCCATAACCAATCTACTATATATTAATTCACTTTATAAATAAATTTTTAAACTTGACAGCCCAAAGCATTAATTCTCTTAAAATTACAAATATAAAGAAATTGACTACGTACCCCGTTGTCCTTCTTGATTTTTGAGCAGTCATACAAATAATCCTGTGTCGGAGTTCCGATTTCCACTATTTTGTCTTCGCTTGTTTTTAAGTTTTGTAAAAGTCGTTCTGAGTCTCAGTCTCTTTTCCTTTTCTCTGAGAGAAAGTAGGGAAGTAATGGTGAAGTGAAAATGGTATGATGATGATACACTGTGTTGGAACTCTTTGCTTGTCATCTCCAGACTGCAATCTGCATTGCAGCAGAAACACAAATTGGGAAAAAGCGCAAACAGCTCGTTTCTGATTTGATATGATGATGATATGATAAGTCACCTAATTTTTAAACTTCACTGTCAATCATAAAAGTTTTATTGCTTTCAAAAGGAATAATAGTATTCAGAACTGAATAGAATTTATAGCACTTAACACCTTTTTCTGCAATTGTTTTGTTGTCATTCATAACAAAAATTAGGGTTTATCAACTTACCGGATATTAAAATATAACTGTGTAACAAAAAGTGTTTGTTCATTTCTGTATGCATGCATAAAACTCTGATTAAATAAAACGACTGCTTACCCTTTTTGAATAATTGAGAAAGTCAAGCCACCCAACACATTTTATGACAATTGTAAACATTATGTTAAAAATAACAAAATTATGAACATACTTGGATTGAAGGTGTTGAGAATTTGCTGAATCTCTTCGGATATTTCAAACGTCTCGTCATTGTCCACTTGAATAGTCTGCTTAGGAATGGGCTTTGCAATAGCCACGGTTTCACCCACTGGTTTGGGAAGAGGCTTTTCCTCTACCTTCTCAGTGACGCTTTCAGTCTTCAATGGGGTAGGATTGACCTCGATGACATCAATTTTGGAACTGCTTTCAGTGGAACTGACACCTTCATTAGTGTCCTGTGGAAGCACATCCTCAAATTCATCCTTTTCCATTTCCTTCGCTACCTTCTCAATCGTCTGGCCCTTAATCTCATCAGGAATAACGTCTTTGGATGAGGAATCCTCGCTCTCGTAAAACTTCGGAGCTTGGATTTCATCTAGTGAAGTATTCATGATCATGGAACTTGTCATGCTAGAATCCATTAGAAGTGCTTCTTCAGCTAATTCTTGATGATTATTACCTTTGCTAGAAAACGGCGGAATGGAAGCCACAGGTCTCGACTGCTCTACCTCATGCGAATGACTGAATTCAAACTTTTCCTCAATGTCAAGTGGTTCAGCTTCTAGATTTGAAGGAGGCTGCTGCGAAAATAGTCCAGATTCGACCATCTCCTTTGGAATCCCTTGTGAGGTCGCTTCTCCAAAATCAGCTGCAATGTTCTTTGTCTCATTTGGAGAAATGGACTTTGATGAGGATGGTAACTCCTCCAAGTCCATGAGAGACTCATCAAGTTGCATTTCTTTTTGAGGAGACTCTTTTAATACCTCAAGAGAATCCGAGAGTTTATGAGATAAAGGACGTGACAAAGAGTCATCTTCGAATTCATCATCAATCTTATCATCATAAGTAGCATGGAGTAACGGAGGTTCTCTTGAGAACAAAGATTCATCAGCGTGCTTAGGAATTGGTGGTGGAATCTCTTGTTCGATTTCATAGGCGTGTTTGGGAATCGGTGGTGGAATATCTCGATCCATGTCAAAAGGCGAAGCCTCAATTATTTCGATATTTTTTGGCTGATCAACATAAACTGGTGAGGTTTGTTGTGGGGCAGAAAGGCTTGGATCGTTGTCAAAAGTCATTGTTTCACGTCTAGTGTAGTCCTCTAAGGTTTCACGAAGAATGTCTGGTTCTCCATGCTCAGCGATGAAGCGTTCTTCAATAGTAGGGCTTGGCGCTTTGGGACAAATAGCAACTTCGGGGGCTGATTTAGAACCCTTATCAACACTGAACATGTCATCATCGTGAATTAATCTCATTTCCGGACTAGGTTTCAAACACGGTTCATCTGGTAACTTGGGAGATTCAGTACGTTCTGCCGTTTGTTTCGAATGCATAACCGGCTCGGATTGGGTTTGATGGAACCCAAAATCTTCCGAGTAATGTCCCACCTGGTGAACAATTTGATCTTCCAAGGATATTCCAGCACCTTCTTTTGGTTTTTTAGACTCCTCAATTTGCTCAAATCCCATATCCAAAGCTGTGGGAGATTCTTTGCCTATTTCTCTTGCTGCTGACATAAGTTCTTGCGTCAGTTTAGTATCACCTCCAGCCACATCTTCAGCAGCAGTCTTAAAATCTCCGATTAAATCAAATTCTCCAGTATTTCCTGACACCCTTCCAGTAAGTCCAGAATTATTCCCCAAGGCTTCCATAAATTGAGCTTGAGAACTCAAAGTAGGAGGATTTGGGCTTGAATCATTCGAACTTTTCTCAGGTGTAGAGGCTGAAGCTGATAGCAAATCAACATTAACAACGTTAGTTGGGTGAGATTCATCCAAAAAAGTTGACAACTCCGATGCTTTTTGATCAAACTCTCTCATTAGGTCTTCTTCGAAACGGTTTGTTTCTCCGTGAGGAAAAGGACCTGTTGGACCTCCAATTCCAAAGAGATCTTCGTGACCAACTCCTATTGTTGGCGATGGTTTCTTCTCCGTGTCCTTTTTAGGAGAAAAATCACCTGGTAAATCCATTTCAGAAATCTGAGAAAAAAAAATATTTTACTTTAATGGGATTTTTTGTTATTTTTGGACAATGTAATCTATTACTATACTTTGGATTCAACTTCTATTAGTCTCAAGCTCAACTTGCAGTCTCTATACCTGCTTACGTAAAGCTTTCGAATTCAAACTAAACCGAATTGCTTACGTTCAACAGTCAACGGTCTATGAAAAATGTTTAAATGTTTACATAAAATAATTTACCTAATTACCAAACCCGCTTTAAACACTACTGTATGAACGTTTGCTCAACTAAAGTAAAAATATTATGAAGAAGATATTGATGATCAATAGGAAAAATTATTTACGATGTATTTCTCAAGTGTTTAAAAGGTTTCAATACAATTTCCCTTCTTAAGACTCAAAACAGATGAATGAAATGAAACTGATGATGAACTTTAGAAATACGAATTCTTTATCATCTTTCTATATAGTAGACATATAGCATTATTATTATTGACAGATAGGAACGTCTGGATGCAAAACTTGGCAATTTACGGATGTTCGCGTTACAGAGGCATTAACATTAAGCACGGATACGGTAGAATGGTCTCAAAGATGTGGGATGGGATAGCCCCATTAAAAGGTATGTGAAATTGAAGTACCACACAAAATACAACCATGCATTTAACATCTAACAAACTAAATTTCTTTTATTCAATGCGAATTGCATTGATATGAAAGGATGAGTAAGTAAAGGACATACCTAATTTGCAAAAAAAAACTTATTTTTTGCAGTGAAACCAAACGCTTATGTTATGTTTTGTTCCTCTCCTTCTTTTTATATTTATTTGTGTTTCAACTGTTTCAAGAGCTAAATACGCTTTGATGCGATGTAACCCGTATGTTGATCAAGCCACTCTCGCCACATGGAACAAAATGTGTGTATGTAAAGTAATTTATGTGCCCGATGTGGTCATATTTAGCTTGAATAAGTTTTAAGGAAGTTAAACGACGAAGTGGATGGATGGATGACTGGATTTGGTTGGATTACCAAAGCAAGTAAACCTTTTAAAGCTTTAAGAGGACGTGAGTCATGGTGGATGATGATGATGATGAATCTACAAATATTTCCTAAACTATCGTCATATTCAGCTTATGTGAACATTTTGTATGCAATGTATCATTTCTAAACATTTTACCACTCTCTGAGGTTTGTTATAAACCCCGAAGCTCATCGCAAATTTTAATATCCAAAACGAGACTGACAAGCTCTGAATATTCAGATTCACACAACCCGAAGAAACCCAGGCATTCTACGATGTGCTTACATTATTTTTGCTACTATATAAGCTGTTCTATAAAAGCACCACCACTGCTACAAAGATAAATTATGCCTTGTAAAAATTTGCATTTGCATCTCACCAAATATTATACGAACAATATTATACTATGAGGAAGCATGACCAACATCGTATCCAAACACTATCTGAATTTAAAGGCCAAATGCTGAATTGGCTACCTTTTTCCTACACAATAGTTGTAGCACTAACACGGTTAATAATCTTGCAGATATTTCTGCAGTAGTAGGGTAGAATGTAGAAGCATTAGTAAATTACAAGATAGACTAGTACGGCACACAAAAGCACACTCACCTTGAAAAATCGTTGTCGTTAAGTGTTAGATACGGCCTATGTCCTAAGATAATTAGGGATGATGATTATGATGGTTTTATAGTAATGATGCAGACGATGAAAAAGTATAGTCACTTCAATATGACTTATTACTGTGAAGGTGCACAGCGCTTTTTTGTATAAAGAAATCGCGAACTAGATTAGATTTGTCCAGTATCACCAGAATGACCAGAGATTGAACAAACTCTACAATCGATGAGTAATTTCTAGTCTGAAGAACTTTACTTTAGTAGGTAGATGAGTCTTTCACCAAACACTACAATCGATTTTTTGTTATATCCAAGATGAGAAATCTGATGACATCAAAAAATTTGGTGCATTTATTCTCTTTTACTGAAATATAACTCACAACGAATAATCTGTCCTTGTATGATCTCTACGGGAGATTTATCTTGGTCGTGACCGTGACTTCAAAAAACGGTAGACAGTTCTTGTACTACTTTTCATTAAAAAGTTACCTTCAATTTCAAATTAAACTCGTCTTAACTCTTTGGGGTGAAGAACAAGTAAAAGACCTCAGTATTCACTACTTAAATACAACCAGAGAAAATTGTTGGCACAAAGCGTTCGGAAAATATCTAGAGAAATATTAGGAAAAATCTTTTTATTTTAGAAAAATTTCAGGATGAATTCCCAGAGAAAGCAGTCTACAGAACCCGTATCTTGCGGAGAATGCAAGTGAAAATGTATACGTGTAGCCTTAGAATTTCCCCACACACACACACACACGAGTATGGCAGAAAAGGACAACAAGGAGTTTTTTGGTCGGATCGGATTTAGAAATAGGATTTCGGATCTGCGAATCTGATATTATATACGTACAGAAAAGTTTAGGCAAGAATAGTTGTTTCATGTAATATATCATGCATGCATATTATACAGTAAACCGTTGGGAAAGCATGGTCTGTATGACCCATTCATATATTAATTTCACAGGGTACTATTGACATCAACAGTCTCTCTACTTTCCCATAACAAAACCGAACCGACGAATTTCGTATTTAAAAAAAAGACGAAGAAAGAACCAGAAAGGGGAAAGAGAGAGAAGTTGACTGAGGAGAAACTTGTAAAGTGCATGGAGCACGCCTGCGATTCCGTGAATCGATTTAGTTATCCGTACCAGATACACCGAGAGTACCCTTTGTTTGCATCATATCATAGACTTAGAAACCGGTTGTGTATAAAGTCAACCACCAGGGAAGAACTTTCCCCTTGATGCGGGTATGGGTAGAATGTAAACACTTTCTCTCAGAACAGTGTTGCATTGTATACCAGGAACTACGTCGAAAGAAGACTTTTTATTGACAAAACAGATAGAAAAAAAAACATTTTGTTATATTTTGTATCATGTATCCACTCTATTCGCTTTAACAATTTCATAGCTTGATCTTGAGAATAAGTTAGCCCTTTCTATTTCTAAACGCAGTAGGACTGGTCGACCCAGGAAACCTATTTGAAACTGAGGTGGCATAAATAATACATTGGAATGAAACATACATATAGATGATTGCTCTGGTCTAATTACCATTTATCTGGATAGTTTTTCGAGTACGTATGAAAGTAAAATGAGTCACGAGCACCTGAAGCCCGTACACATCATGGTTTGTAGTTACTATTAGTCATGAGATAGACTGGCCATTCATCCGATTTAACGACTGGTCGTTTTATTAAGTATAGAATATAGAGTATAGTGACAACATGCAATCTACCAATTTCCATCCATTAAAAATTCTCCTTACACAGACACCAAAATTACATTCAACAACTACTTACAAATGCCTGTATACTAAATACCTTTTTATTTACATTTACCTTTAAACCTTAAAACTTATCGATATCATGATCAGGACTAATAACAAGGGCAAAACTTGTGAAGAGAGTCGGAAAGAGTGTGAAATGAACAAACTTTTCAAAATTACTGAATTATTTTTTGAATTTGGAATTTCCCAAGGCATAGATGCTTCAATTTCTACTTTTCTTCCATTCACTATTCTAAGTGTAATTTAAGTAAGGCTAATAATCATATGGAGAAAGTTTGAAAATAACTTGTAGTTTGCATGTAAATTCACCTTTAACAAGATCCTAGCAATAAGGAAAACGTTGAATTTATCACGCTTGATGTGCACGGTAATTTTTAAAATTTTAGTTTTAACGTTTCACAAAGAATTGTGGGAGTCTATAAACAAGTCACCATTTTACAGTTACGACCAACTTCAGTTTTACTAATAAAATATTGAAATAAAAAGATACTTGGAAATATGTTAAAATTTCACTTATTAAAAATCAATTAATGTATGAAAAATTAAAATGCATATTTTTTCTATTTCTAATGCCTACAACTATGAAATAACTGGTCTGTAATCTTTAATGTATCGACTGTAATTTCGACAGAAATCAAAACCTAATCTTATTAAAAACTAACCGTGTTTAAAATACTTAGCCAATTAGTGAATACGCTTGAACTGCTTTACTACTCTTTAATAGATTTTCTTGGTATGCAAAAAGTAAGCCATCATAATGCTCAGAGGTGCAGCTTGCCTTTATTGATGCCTTTAATTGAAAGAAGCTCTAAACAAACTTTAAATTTGAAATTTAATCATCATTAAATTTCTAACTATATAAACGTGTTTAGCACAAAAAAGGTATCGTTTACCAGCTAAAAGCCTTAAACTCATAAGTCAGTTGTACACCGTACTGACTATGTTGAAAAATAGTTATTAAAGGCGAAGTTGTAAATGTGATCCCAATCCAAATCATATCAATTTCATCTTCAAACTTCTACTTTACAGGTTAGAAATTCTACACAAGACAATGCACACACTATCTACAGTATGGGGTAGTAGAAACTGTAAACCACTTTGAAAAAAATCAGAACGTCCTTGGAAAGGCTTCATTCATAACTTATCCAATTACAAAGCATCTATGCTTCATGCAGTAATCACCACAGGTTTCATATTTCCTTACTCAATGAGATAAATTTCAAAAATCCCATAAGTATAATTACTTTAAAACGTTAAAAAGTACCTGCATACATTATAGTCAATCAGTCAGAGCAGTAGAGTTTTATATTGAAAAATGTGACTTGGACTTTTGGATTTTAGTACGAAGAATGTATTATATTATAATAATAGCCATAAAACTCTATCCCTTTTGCAACATAATATTCACAAAAAGCAGAGATTAAATAAATTCAAACCAACTTACGTTTACTTTAAATATATTCAGCTATTGCGGCCTTAAGTTTGCTTGTAAAGGTGTAGTTTCAGAGGGCTTCTCTTCTGTTATTTAGTAACTGGTCAAGTTGTATTGCATTTGCAGCTAGAGAAAACATAATCAATATAATTTCAAATCAGATTTTTTAATATATCATGGGACAAATGAACAACTTTCATTGAGACTCAATTCTTTCAACGTTTTAGATAAAATTTCAAACTTTACCTACCCAAAAATTTTCAGAAACAATGCAAGAAAAACTTTTCGTCGACAACAAAGGATCTTGAGAGTCTCAGAAATATCAGAAATTCAAATTAAGAGATTCCAGAACCAAAGTTGAAACACTTTCTTTCAAGCACACCAATCTGTAAATTCCGGCCACAATTGTACAATAGTTTGATTGACTTCACTAATTTCCTAATAGTTTCTTATGACAACAATAGAACCAAGTCTTACCGAATATGCTCAAAATTTTCGAAGAAGCTTTTTTATTATTGGCATCAAAACCTTGTAAAAGTCAAAAGGGGAATGATTAAGATAGAATCGAGATCAAAATAAAGAATGAACAAAGTTTTCTTAATAAATTGTAGTCTTGTTATTCTACATGAGAAACGATGCGAAACCTTTTTTGGGGAATTCTCTCTCCTAATTCTAATCAATCTCGACAATGCAGAATGTTGCTAAGTTTAGTCAGATCTATTTTTTTCACTATCAAAAACTTCTTCATGTTTCTCTTTGCAATTGCAATCCCTAATCCCTACATATAGGGCGTTGATACCTTTAATGATCCCTTTAGTAAAAAATTCAAACAGGGTTTTACCTCTCTTGTTAATAAAAACGGGATTACTGACTTTGACTATAAAGGTCGAAGGTACTTTTCATGAAGGTAGAAAATTATAGTTTAAGGGTATGTGGGTATTGTAGGATTGGTTTGATTGATAATTTTACTAAAAAGGAATGACGATGAATGTATATGAGCTTGAGTCGGTTAGGGTTTAATAGTTGGTTTTCATACAAAGCAAAAGTCTGAAAAATGTAAACTTTTGAAAGACTGCATTTAACATTTTAAGTTCAAGGGTTTCAATACGAGTTAGCAAATTTGGAAAAAGACAAAGCTGATTGAAAATTTTTGATTGAGTACTAAGCACAGATATATTAGGCTCATTCATTGCCAGTTTTTATAGTTGAAAATTTTAAAAGTTCAAGTGATTCTACTTCGCTGCTAGAAATTTTCAAAAGTAGGTACTACATTTAACATAAATTCATTATATAATATTTCATGGAATTATTTATATATGGTTGTGTAAAATCAATTAATAAATCCCATATAGTTTCGTACTTTTTAAGATGAAAATATTTTTTGTTTTGTAGATAATGAATAAATTATTACCTAATTACCTAATTTTATAACCCGATGTCCATTTGTTGATATTTTATTCATAAATGAACCAGACAGAAGAGATTGACCAGACAGAGAAGAGAAATGATGAATTCATCGAGTTAATAAAAAAAGCGAATGCCGAATGCTTCCTTATTTGTGTAATTGAGACTTTTAATAAATTTATTCAATAAATAAAATCCTAATTGCGCTTTCTAAAAGTCATAGTTATGAGACAAGTCAAGTTTAGGTGACATGACAAGGAAAACGCTGGAAGACTGACTGCATACCATACCTTGTCGAAAACTCAGCTTTTTGTCAATTGAGATTAGCTCAACTAGCTTTGCGAATAAAGTATTACATTACTATTTCAACTTAAAACATAAGGTTATCCACAATTTAAATGAAAGCAAGTTGCTTAAATATAAAATCAATTCTTTAGCTGTTTGAATGTATATATCGGTAATCAATATTATACATTATTTATTGCTGAGACTGAGAGAGTGCAATATGC
>JAQFZZ010001439.1:0-11139 GCA_034696405.1 Isotoma caerulea
AACTATCAAATCAAATACAATTCAAACGTGCAGCTCACGCTACTTGGTTACACCCGTTCTTGATATGGTTTATTATTATGTATTATTGCTTAATAATGTGTGATGTGCATTGTGTATTGTGTATTGATATACAACAATATTGTGTATTGTTCTATTGTTGATTGTTAGTAAATTCTGGTTTTTGATTCTTAGTTTACATCATGTGGAAGAAATGAAGTTTGTTCAATCCTAAAATAAGTGAAAAGAAAGACAAAAGCAAAAAGATGAGCAGTGCAAGTGCAACAGGTAAAGGACTGAAGAGCTCTACCCGAGTGAAACGAAGCTCCGGAGATGCTTCATCACCGAGCAAGCAAAATCAGGGTGGACGAAAAAATCAGAATCCAGGTGCAAGTTTAATACCTCCTTCGACTTTCAAATCCAAAGTAGTCTTGCCTGGAGTAAGGACTGCGAAGACAAATGCAGTTGAGAAAATAGCACCGTCCATGTTGACACCGGCAGCATCTCGCTCTTCGGGGGAGGGGCCACTTGACTGGAAGCGTCGGGTGAAAGTGGAGTACTATGCCATTAGGCAAAAACGCCGTGATCGTCGTAAAGCGGATGAGAAAAATGCGTGGACATTAAACAGTACCAAAATGACTGGTAAGTTTGTAAGAACACTGTAAAGTTGAAACTAAAATCGATAAGACTATCTCATTTGCAGTTATTTATCAGTTTTTTAACCTTTTTTGTCTAGAATCGTTGACCAAAGAAAATAAAAAATGGAAGGAACAATGCAAATCTTACTGGGACTGGGATTGTAACGATATCACTGCTATTCATGCAGGGGTTAAAAAAGCATCAAGTGTGTATCCAGACTCAAACAGCAAGACTAATCAATATGCTCCTATAAGAATCATCAATGCTGTTAATCCATTGCCACCTATGTTGACATGGGCACCCATACGGCAAAACGTTATGGTGGAAGATGAAACAGTCCTACACAATATTCCATACATGGGTGAAGAAGTGTTGGACAAAGATGAGCAGTTTATTGAAGAACTTTTGACAAACTATGATGGAAAAGTTCATGATGAACGTGAAAATTGGACAGATCTTGACGATGAAACGTTTATGGAATTAGTAAAAGCTGTTGTTAAACTTCATGAGGAACATGTTTCTTCAGAAAAGACAAACGGTAACAAAATACAAAGAGAGCTGTCCAAAGAAAAGGAAAATGGAAATTCGATGGTCGATAATCGAAGCACGAAGGATGTTGCGGAAGATAATGGGTCAAGTGATAGTAGAAAAGAATTAATGCAGGAGAGTGGTTATAAATTAGCTCGCCTTAAAATACCTCCTAACATTGTTTTCAACAATATTTCGGAAACCTTTCCGGATCAAGGAAAACCGTCTGAGTTGAAAGAAAGGTAATGATCACTACTTAACTACTGTTTTGCTCTACTTCATAAATTGTTACTAATTTATTTTGCCTTTTGAATTTTTGTAGGTATATGGAACTCGTAGAAAAATTAGAACCTCAAGCTAGACTTCGACCAGATTGCACTCCAAATATCGATGGACCGGATGCTGAGTCTGTACCTCGGGAACAAACGATGCACTCGTTTCATACGCTTTTCTGCCGTCGGTGTTTTAAGTATGATTGCTTTCCTCACCGTAAGTAATGAGTCTTGATGAATAAATTAATTACTAAAAATGGTCCCTTCCATTCCATCGATAGCTGATTAGTAAAGTTAAGCTTGCTTACTAAAGGAAAGTTATACAATATTTTAGGAATCAAAGAATCTCATCATACACCAAAGATGCTAAAAAGAAAGACTCCTGAGTACAAAACTGAGTTACCATGCGGAAAAGACTGCTATTCTCATTTAGTAAGTTGTCATTTTAATTTTAATTTCTTATTTAAAAGGCACATTGATGATGCTTAGCATTACCATATAAAAACCACATTTTTATATACGCTTTGTTGCTTAAAAGTTAAACATTGCTAAACTACATAGTTATTTTTAAATGTTGAATTTCATTAGGATGAAGTTAAAGAAAGCATTGCTCAAGCTGCTTCTGCGGCTGCGAATGAACCTTCTTCAGAACACTTAACATCATCAACTGACACTGTCAAAAATTGCAAGAAATCTAGAAAGCAAAGTACTGAAGATCGATTAAACCCGGTTTCAGAAGATAGCAGTGAGAGTATAAAATCAGTAAAATCCAAAGAAGGGCAAGTAAAACATGGCAAAGCTGGAAAAGAAAAAATCGTTTCAAAAGCATCTGATGATAAGAATGACGGAACTGCTCGAAAAGCGGATGTAGCACTCAGCGAGACTCAAAATATTTTCCATAAATTATCTCCTGCACCGAGCTTCATCCAGGATTTTCAGATTGGTCTCAGTAATGAATGGTCTACAGGTAATCATTTAAATTTTAAGTGTACATACATCAAGTATACTTACATTATCAATACTTATCTTGCATCTTTTTTATTAGCTGAACAAAGCTTGTTTCGAGCTGTTTACAAAGTGTACGGAAACAATTACTGCCTCATTGCACGAACTATGTTGAGTAAGACTTGTAAAGATGTAAGTATTTTAAGAATCCATTTACATCTTGAAGAAAAATTTTGTAATACCGCTTTGTGGCAGGTTTTATTAATGCAACTGATCATTGAATGGTTATTAAAATTTAAAAACTACACAGGTTTACTACTACGTTCAACAACAAGCTGCTGGTAACAATTCCGAGAATTCGCAGGAAATTACACCACCTAGAAAAAACAAAAATAAGAAAAAAAATCGATTATGGTCTGTTCACTGCCGCAAAACCCAATTGACTAAAAATTTATCTTCAAATCAAGTGAATAACTATTCTCCTTGTAATCATACTGGACCATGTGATCAAAGTTGTTCGTGTCGACAAGTACAAACGTTTTGCGAAAAGTATTGTCTTTGTAGTAGCGAATGTAAGCCACTAAAAATTACCAGCTTACCGTATAAGTAGATATATTCTGAACCCAAATCTTATTTCCCCGTCCTGTTATTACTTCAAGGTCAAAATCGTTTTCCTGGATGCCGATGTAAAGCTCAATGCAACACGAAGGCTTGTCCGTGCTACTTGGCTGTTCGAGAGTGTGATCCAGATTTGTGTGGAATGTGTGGAGCAGATCAATATGATGTGTCTAAAATTACCTGTAGGAATGTTAGCTGTCAAAAGGGACTGCGTAAGTTTTTATGTTTTGAAAAATTTGAAATATGTATTTTATTTTAGTACATAATTAAATTACCTTCCAAAACAGCAGATATAATTTTTAGTATGTAGACTGTACAATTTTTTTTCGTCTATAGATAAGCACTTACTTCTGGCTCCATCGAATATAGCTGGATGGGGATGTTTCATAAAAGAAGCTGCCCAGAAAAATGAATTTATCTCGGAATACTGTGGAGAAGTGATTACTCAAGATGAAGCTGACCGTCGAGGAAAGGTGTATGATAAATACAAGTGCAGTTTCCTATTCAACTTAAATAACGGTAAGCATACTTATCGTTATCATCGTATCTGTACTTACAAAATATTGATCCGTTCAATATGCCAACTAAATGTTATGAACCGTTCCATTCACTTGCCTATTTTTGTATTGTTCTTGTAGAATTCGTGGTAGATGCTACTCGGAAAGGAAACAAAATCCGATTTGCCAATCACTCAAAGAATCCTAATTGCTACGCTAAAGTTTTTATGGTAAATGGAGATCACCGAATTAAAATTTTCGCTAAAAAATCAATTCAGCCAGGAGAAGAACTATTTTTCGATTACAGGTACGTTATTTAATCCATTATATTTCGATTTTAAGTTTTGTTTCATACTTTGGGTTCATTTTGCGGTATTCATACTATGCTACTTTATATAAACTTATTGGATGTTATAACTTCATTTTATTTAAAATGACTGTTTGATACGTGCTTAGTGCTTACTTTTGCTATGCTTAATACACTATGTCTTTGCATTAATCTTAACTTCAGGGAAGGAAAAATGGTTGACTATGAAATCCCCGTGTACACCTGACTGACGAAATCATCATCTGTCTGGAGTTGAATAACTGGTTAATTTGAGCTGAACTTTTGCCTTCTAAGGTTGCCTCATTAATTATATTTTACTCATCGTAGTTAGTTCCTTTTAAAAACGTTTTAACTATTATGACAATGACTACGACTTTTGAAATTTTCTGAGCTTCTTTTATCTATCAATCTATCCTTAATTTTGTTTGCATGCTTAAGCCAATATACCCTTTATTTTATCTCTAATGAAAAAGTACCTTTAATCCTTTCAGCCTGCTTAAAACTTTTTTACTTTCTTTGATTGATACTAATTGATTTTATTTGTTTTACAAAACAGGTACGGACCAACTGAACAGCTCAAGTTTGTAGGAATAGAAAGAGAAGCTGATATTAATTGAGGATACACTTCTACTACATTAAATTTTAATCTTAGATTGTTATTGATGAAATTAATTAATTGGATTAGTATAACATCGTGAATAACTATCGTAGATTGTAAGTTATTAAATATCCATTCCATATTCCATACAAGCAATATTTAATGGTTGCGCATTACATAATTGAATTATAGTATAGATAATTAATGAAATATAAACAATATTATTCTTAAATTTCCGAACTTTACAAGTAATATGCTGTAACATAACTAATTGTAAGATTTGGAAGTCGACTTATTCAATGATTGATTTAGTTTTGTTAATATCTTACTGAAAAGTTTTAAGATGTTTCAGGACCAACAGTAATATTTTACTTATATGACATAGAGACTACATTTACTTTTTGTATCAGTTTTATTGCAACTACATTAATTTACTCTGTCGCAATTTGCCACTGAATAACGGCCTTAGATAGAATATTACACGGAATTTATTGTTTCATCTGAAGGGAAACTTAATCGCACAATCACTGCACAGACTTTCCTTTTGCACACATGTGATCTACATGAACCTGAACAACCAACCTTCTAGTGATTATTAACTGGTGCCTTAAAACATTTAAGTAGAACATTCAAATTATCTCAAAAGATTATTATAAAAAATAAAAAATATAATGTACTAATGGTGTTATTAACTACTATGAACCAAAGTAGGCAACTTTCTTATTTTAGACGCCTTACGGCATTGATTTAAGTGTACAAAGCCACTCATTGTAATGAAATTATTTCTAATGTTGGATTTAATAAAATTGTCTCTTGAAATCATAAACTCGTGCAAGTTAATTATCATTTTACTGGGTCGAATGAAGAGTTTCTTGACTAGCGTAACTATTGCTATTGTCATCCATTGTAACAGAGGCAGTTCGATCTTCCGTATTGTTTTCACTAAGTTCGCTATCCAAAATAGCTTCTAACCTTTGCTTTGAACGATTTAGAAATTTATCAATAATTAAGTCTCGATAGATTTCCTTGTCTTCTTCGTAGTCGTCATCAATTAAAATATTCAAATGAGGAAAGAGCTTCGCAGTTTCAAATAAGCCGTTGTCGTTACTTGTACTGATATGAATAGGTTCCAATGATGCAACTGCTGCTGCTAGTGCGGCATTTCGTTCATTGATACTCACAACAAACATATTGAATCTAGTTTATATCAAAGCAGTATAATTATAAAAATGTTATGTAATTAAAAGCATGTAAAGTACATATTTGAAAGATGAATGATGTACTCACCCTATCAATGCTCGTCTCTGTGCTTCAAGATCTTCCCCTTGCAAACCTCTTGATTTAAGTATTCTATTCGCCAATTTTACTGGGATTGTCATCTTCCCTTCAGCAACGATGTCTTGGCTATTATTCACAAGCTGCTCAGGTAGTAGGTTTAAAAAAAACAAACAACGCACCACAAGGTTACACACTTGGGTTTTTTGGGTTGATAGTCGTCTGAAAGATCTTAAGATCAGACTGTTCAATAAATAAATTTTCTCAATCTGTCATAGTCGATTGAGTCAAATGTAGATGCAAAAGCGTCCGTGTGTGGATACAAATAATAAAGCTGTAATTCATTAAGTGTGTCTAGGTTATTAAAGCGAAGTTCAAAAATCGTCTACATTGCAAATGTTAAGAAACTATACCGTACTACTTTTTGGAAGCGATCGATAATTTTGCACATTGTCGATTTATGTAAATGCCGTCGCAGTACCGTTGTTGTCCTCACTGTATAAAAAAATATTTCAAATCTACAAAAGATTATTTCGACAAATCAGACCTCAGGATGCTCCATGATTTCATTTGCAAACAGAGCTGGAAAAATAGCCAAAATGTACTTAGGTAACTCTTTTTGTGGAGGCATAAGCATTTCTGTTACAAATCTTGGGAAAAAGTTCAGCATGACATATCGCTTGTCATCATATTTACGAGGGCACCAAACACCGCAAGCATACTCCTCTCGCCCATACATAGCATGTAATCTAAAGATAGATATTTAATTCTTCTTCATGCAATCCTTTAAAATCTTAATATTTAATAATATTCCCTTACGAATTAGGGGTATTTTCTAATGCATCCTTATAATCATCTGAACCAACTTTAAGGCGAATGTAATCATCAGCAGTTAGCAACAAAGGCCTTTCAGCTTCCTGATCCACGAGTCTTTTCATTTCCAAGCTTTCCAAAAGAAAAAGTAATGTGTCCCCCTCAAGTTCATCAGGGAGAGGAACAGGAACTATTCTTACTTTTGGTACTTCAATCTCATCTTCAGTTTCATACACTTGGGAGACTTCCTCACAATTAGAAATTTCCTCAGCAGCACCTTCCTTTTCCTCATCGACCTCTTCCTTTTCTGTGGTCAAGGCTTGCATTTCTGATTGATCTAAATTATTGGTTCCTAATTCATTGTCCACAGTGACTTGATCGCCTTCTTTCTCTTCCTCTCCATATTCTTGTTCTTCGAGCTCAGGTTCATCCACTTCTTCAATCGGTTCCTCAATTTCATGCGGAATTCCAAACAACTGCCGAACTCCCTCGTCTTGCAAGAAAATGTATCTTTCTTGAATTATCTAAAAAATTGCATTATTTAAAATAATCGAAAAAAAATGCGTACGGAATGACAAATATTTTACATGCTATAACCTTAAAGTCGTCCTTGAGATAATCTTTAATTTCTGTTACAGCACCAGTTTCTAACAAAAATCCTTGAATAGCTATAACCGTAAATTTCTCCAAAGCACCCATAAGTCTTACATTTGACTGACGTCTCATTTCATTGATAATTTCTCTTTCCACGAGTTCCGGTTCTTCTTCAATAACTTCTAATAAATGTTAGGCAAACAAATATACAATTTAGAAAATAAAAATACCTGCCGGAGTCATTTGTAATGAACGTGTACCTTGTGGTTCTTCTGCAATCTCTTCTTCATTAGCTTCAATCATAGGAGATTCTCGCTTATCTACAATTGCTAATCGCATCGCTTCAGTTTCAGCCTTTTGTTTTCTTTCTGCTTCATCTTTGATGGAAATCTACCCCACAACAATCAAAGCCAAATCACTCCGATGCAATTATAACAACAAAAATAATTTAATAAATCAATAACAATTACAAGATTTCTCTTAGCTTTTCCTTCCATGCACAAAAGTTCGTGGTCAAACTCAGCCTTTATTGCAGCCACAAGTTTAGCCGCATTACACCCTCTCATAAGCTTTACAGGCTTTCCACCCTGTAATTTCCCAAAATTGATATGTATTTCTGAACGTTTGAAGGTGCCGTATATAATTTTATTCTAATTACACAAATAACTTCAGAAGAAAAAAGTCTGTAACCGCTTATTTGCAAGAAGGAAAGGGTATATTTATCAAACTGCATACGAAAATAAATTACCCCTATGAAAAGCCATGCTGGCTCACTTTGATTCTTGAAAATGTGCAAGTCCGGAATATTGTCAGAGTTTACTGTAGCAAGCGTCAGTCTATCATCATTTGCGTCTACTTTCACTTTCTTCAAAATACTGACCATACTGGTACAAGGTCCAGACCATCCTGCGTATACTTCTACAACTACATAATACGGCAGTAAAATATTAGAACAATTCAAATCCAACCCTATACGATTAAAGTTGTATTAATAGTTCAAAGGGTTTCTTACCAATCAATCCTTCTCGACGTAAAAGAAGTTTCCAGTGGGCATCGGTTTCGATTTCAATTAGCAAGGACAAGGGTTCACCACCTTTCTTTCTTGACATAGCCCTTGATAGGGCCGAAGCTGCACTCTGCAACAAAGAAACTAATTAAATAAAGTATTCCTTTCACTTAAAAATACCTATTTATAATAATAAATGTGTTTTTTAAATAGCAACTTCAGATAATGCCCAGGTTTCTTGAGAGTCGGCCTTCAAGCTTCTTTTATCTCTTTTTTCCAATTGTTTTACAATTCGATACATTTTTCTAGCCAACATAATCGAACAATGTTAAATGTTTTTGGACTAACTGAGTCCAATAAATAGGATTTATAAAAACGTCAAGTTTCCCCTGCCAGTTTCAACCTTTGACTGCTTCTGGAGAAGAAAGCTTTTTTACATTCAATACAGACAAGCTGACTTGTATGTATCCTGAGTATATGTGGTTTAAAGTACTATATCATCAACATTAGAAAAGAAGGATAAGAAAGAATTATAAAAGAAATTTCCTGATTTTACTTTGTGTCTTGATGGATTTGGAAGAATGGACCCCTGTTGTCCAACACAATCATGGATAATAGAACAGCATTATAGGGATAATGAATAAAACGCAGGAAAGTAGGGTGAACAAAGGTTTCGGTTCTAAAAACTCACTTTACAAGACGTCGCAATAAGAATGCATGAAACAGCACAATTGTTCTTTGAATAGAAAGCAAAGCACAGGAAGGAAATAGGCATTACTGGCAAATAAAAGGGAAAGGTTTTAATAATCTTAATGACAATTTGAGGAGACATTGAGAAATTGAGTAAGGAAATAGGAAATCAAATTAAGAAAAGAATGACCAATAGAGGAATGTAAGTAGTACGAATTTCCAACGAGTATAGGAAAAGTTCTTTGCCTCTTCAGCTGCTAATAGCTTCCCCTTTTTCAGCAATTTCGTAGTTATTCCACCTTGGTTGAATAACTTCATTTCTCGAAGTCTTGTTAATTTCTCCATGTCTATAGACGACGTCGAGGATCTTCTACGACCTTTGCTGTCCATGCTCATCATTGACACTCTTGGTATCAATGCTTGAGAAAACACCAGCTTTGCTAATATATTTCTATTGGAGACTTGTTTGCTTGTCTGACAGAATGACACTACCAACCAAATGCTGACATGCATGACATATCATATCCTGTTCTTTGTTTCCGACATTGGAGAAAGAAAGCTTTCACCATAATGTGTATATACGATAATAATGTAAAATATGTTTGTTCTGTTCATGAGCAGTTCTTTCTTACGTTCTCGGTTATGGTGGCCACTTCACAATAAGTGGTCACAGCACTATATAAGCATATTCCAAAAACGGAATGCTTCATATAATATCATACTAGTAAAAAAGGTACACTGGCATTCCATATTCCATATACTTTATGAGAAACTTCTAAATTTAATAATTTTAGTGAAGCTTCAGAAATCAAACTTCAGTCGGGTGGATTAATACGCTGTAAACATGCAAACTTAGGTGAAAGCAATTCTTTGAAAACCTAGAGAGTAAACCTAGAGTACCAACATTATTTTTATTTATTTTGCTACTGATAACTATATGGAGTTGATACGTCGTAGGTTTTAAAGCGTAGAGATATCATTATGAAAGATTTTTCGAAGACAGTGTAGTCAAATATTTTTATTACAATAAACAACTAACTTAAAATGAACTTTCGCAAGTTAAACTGAAAGGATTTGAAACATCCGATCAATTCCATTGTCACCTAACTCTAAAGTCTAAACAATACGAAATTTTTTACCATTACACTTTTGAAGTAATATATATTTATAATCAAATTAGAAGTAATTTAAAAAGCGTAACAACGTAAGTTCAATTTTTGGAAAGTAAATCTGGGATTGGAAAAAATGTCATGGACAGAAACTATAAAAGAACTATGTGCATTTGCTGAATTTTGAATAGTACATCAATCGGATAAGGTACACAATCACATTTTATAATGAAGCTATTATTGTAAGTTCTCAAAACCTGACATCGATTGATGCCAGATTCAGATTCATTAAGAGATTAAAGCACGCAACGGGATATCGTTGAAGTATATCTGCGTAGACATGAACATCAAGGTTAGAATGCTTATTCTTGTCATTTAGATTCGACCACCGTTTTTACCTTCCTCCGTCAGTCAGTCAGGAGTCTTTCTTTTACAATATAATTTATTGACTTTTCCTCTATAAAGTGTATACACTGACTAATCAAATGAATAATGTACAGAAATAAAGCAAATGTAACGACAATGGCTTACCTAGTCGAGTAAAGTGATTATTTTGATGACCGTCGTAATGTGATGGCGATGGGAAGATGATGAGTTCTTTCAAGGAATTGTTATTGGAATTTGTCACAATCAAAGTATCTCATCTCAGTTCACAGCGACTAATTCTAATGAGACCTTTTTTGTACAAAATAATATTTGTTCGTGCTAGGTATATAAATAATGATTGGACGATCCCATCAACGATTATCTAGCTAGGATACTATATTCAGAGTTGCAACTGAACATGTCATCAACCATCCAGTGACCGGAATATGGACAAGATTGGTGGTTTCATTCTATTGTATTAATTCTGTAAAGAGGATCATCTTTCTATTGATCGAGCATCGATCAAACGAGCAGTTCTCTGCTTGATTAAGTTGAATCTTCCATTGAGAAAAGAGACGACCTAAATACCTAAAATGCTTAACATTGAGAGCGATTTCGAATTCTTTACTTATCGTCTGTTTCACGTTTGGATAAGACATAAGAAGACAAAAATAATCTTTAACAATTTACAAACCTTGCAAACAAGGTTGTTAATTTACCACTTACCACCCCCCTTTGGTGGTAAAATGGTAAAATCGTGGTAAAATGGTAAAATAGTCGTACAACTAATTAATAATTAATTTTACTTCTAACTAGGCTAAAACTAACACTGTAGTGTTGTTAGGCTTTATTTTAGCTTTAAAA
>JAQFZZ010001440.1:0-11139 GCA_034696405.1 Isotoma caerulea
AAGAGTTTTCCATCCCAACAAGGAAACGTTTTTATCAGCGTCAAAGTTTATAGTACGTTGGGTAGCAGCTTCTCCGTTGATTGAAATTACAACCGACTGTAAATTAAAATTTTGAAAATTAAAGGGACTTTTATCCAAGCTTCCCACCAATGTAAGAGCGTCAACAAAGCCCAAAACCAAAAATTCTGGAAGAGAACCAGAAAATATAGTTTCAGACACAACGCGCAACGTATCTTTGCTTATTGTAAACTACTATGGTAAGCTCAAACTTGGGGGCTAACCAACATTCGCTTTACATATAACGCAACTTCGTCAAAAACAACTTGGAAAGGTGAAGTTGACGTTGAATTGGCTGGTTTTGAAACAACGAGACAAAAGTTTGGCGAACTTCGTGACAGACTCAATTTGACTTCATCGTTTGTTGGAAAATACCGTGAAGATTGAAAGACAGATTCAGCAATGGGACCGATAACTTCAAAAAAGGCGCTAAGGTTACAAAATTCGTTTCTTTTAACAAATCCTGCGTTTGTCGAATCAAATTTATCTTGTTTCAAATCTGGATAAAACAACTGGCTGGTAAGTTGGCAATTTTTTGTTGCATCTCCGTTACAAATCAAATCTTGTATATGATGGCGGAATGGATAAAATGATGTTGATCGAGAAACAAGAGTTCCATTAAACGAAACGTCTATTCCGCTAAACAGACTTGCAAAAAAGTTGGTTGAAGGTGCAACAATGTGGTCAGCTTTAATTGCTTGTCCATTTTCTTGTAAAATTTTAACTTTGAGATATAAAAACGAAGACTGTAAATCCAATAAATGCGTAGAAGATGAACTAATGACAAACTGAAGGGGATTTTTATTTTCCTTGTAACTTGAAATGGGAAAGTAAACGTTGTAATTTGATTTTATGACAATTATATCGCTTGGAGGAAGAGAAAATAGGTCGACCGCATTTCGAATTGCAGGAGATGAACCTTGTGGGATTTCAAAATCCATTTCAGTTTAATTTATTTTTCAATTTTTTGAAGGTTTTGGTTTTTGAGATTTCTTTTTGGAGCAGGCTTTAGATTTGGGACTGGACGCTCTGGGCTTTTTTTTACTACTGACACCTTTCTTTCCCTTGCCAGTCTGTTTTTTAATATTTGTTTTACCATTGCCTTTTTGCTTGCCTAACCAATTTGAACCTAGAGTAGCCTTTTTCAAATTGGTAAAAGGGATAAGACTATCAGCTTTAACTACAAACATGCCTCCACTTCCTAATCTTGCCATTCCGCTGCCCTTCTGAAACTTTCTTTTAGATGGTAATTGATCCAAAAAACACTCCCTTTCTACAAATTACTCGCCTCATAAATGTTTTGGGCACACCTGCAGCACTGCTGTGGTAGGATAAGTAGAAGGGTCCAACAGTTGCAAGTCTTCGTCTAGCAGTTTTATTTCAATGTAAGAGACAAGTTCGTTCCGCAACGGCATAAAATAAACTGGCTGAAAAACTAGATGCGTCTCATTATTTGTAGCCGACAAAATATTTCGAGGAGTAGTTCTCAGAACGGGCAGCAGGGATGATCCAAAGTACTGGGGCTTTACAATGTTACATAATTTTTATCATAATGGACACAGCCAGCGATACAATATCAAACGACTACTTGGTCGTCCAATTTCAAACGTTGGTAAATGACCGCAGCGTAGTTTATTTTTATAAACTACGTAAGATGGACGTAGATGTTACTTCGTCAGGGTTCCGGGACAAAATGTTTGTGTGTGGAAATGTTTCAAGAGGACTTGAAACATTTTGAAATTGATCTAAAGGGTTACGTCAGTAAGAATTTTGTGGGCTTTGCATCTGACTGGGTGTCAGTTTTTTTTCAGGAAGACACCATGGGGTCGGAGTTTGGTTGTCTAAAACATTTCTAATAAATAAAGACATGGTTTACCGTGTTTATTCAAATGAAGTGTTAAGGAGATTAAGAGTAGCTATTCCTTTCCAGGATTATCATGCACAAGCAATATCTTTTGACAATCCTTTTGCCGCTGATACCAGAGCAAAGGCAGCCGGTATTCAAAATATATTGTCTGATAGATATTTCGTATTGATGACTTTTTTCATGTCTGATGTCATTGAAATTTATAGCAAAATGTTTCAGAAGTCAGCAGGAGTTCTGATAGGAACAGGAAACCACCGATCTAATCTGGTTGAGGCAATTAAAAAACTCAAAAGTGTGGATATGTCACATTTGACATTTTTGTACGGAGTGCTTCAATGTCAAGCTGATGTTGGGCGAGCAGCTTTCTCTAAATGTAAGACCAAAATATACATTTGGTCTCTTTGAATGTTAGATGGGCTGTTCCTGACTATAATCTTCAATTTGACCTGAAGTCTAAAGCGGTGGGTGGATCACGAAGTAGTTCTGCAACCTCTAACTTTAAAATTTTAAGAACCAAAATTATTGATCAACTTTTGGCGGATCTAAATGTTCGGTTCCCTGAAGGAGATTTCAAGAATTTTGACATTTTGTATATTCCGTCTTTTGATATAGAAAAATGTGGTTCTAACGAGGCGATAGACGTACGGGGCATAATTAGATAATTAGTCGTAAAACTAGTATATGACACACAGAGTACCTAACAATACGAAAACTCAGAAAATAAATTAAATGCACAGAATGGATTTAGGTTTGTTACGATACTCTCACCCACCCTATACTAGAGGGGTTAGCCCGTGCATTGCACAGAGTTCAATGCACGGGCATCTATCAGGACAAGCAGACAATTCAGATCACAAGATGTTGTACCGCAAGCACCTTGATTGGAAATTAAGAAATAATCAAACACAGTTATGGAAAAAAATCAAGATTTAAGTAAACCATTAGCTTTACACAAAAATGAAAAAACCAACTCTTCCCATTTTAAGAAATGGATTTTTTCAACATTTGAAGTTATAGTCATGCATGCGGTATGACAGATTTAGACGAAAAATTGAACAGGCGTAGAGGAACAAGTTTTCTTCACTACTTAGGGGAACGACTTCATCTATCAGATTGCACCATAAATACAGCGGAAGTCCTTTTGCATCGATTCTATTTGTATCATTCATTTAATATGTTTGATTACATAGAAGTAGGATCCGTGTGTATTTTTGCAGCAGCAAAATCTTCGGTAAGATGTAATACTGTCACATTTATAATTAATTATTGTGCTGAAATTAATGGAGCTGTCTTGATTCGACCCATTGGTAGACAAAGATATTGTATATAAAATTATTGAAATCGAAAATGTACTGTTGCCTACTATTGGATTCGATTTGGTAGTAGATTTACCACATGTTTACATATTAAAACAATTAAATAAGTAGAATGCACCGGCTGAAGTTGCGAAAATGAGTATAACAATGGCTAAAACTAGCTTAATAAGGATAAGAATGTGTTTAAGGTCCATCGGTTACTGCATGCTTGGCTGTTGTAGCAGCAGCCAGTTTAAGGAACTGGGAAATTCCAGGATCAAGAGAAGGAAAGGATTGGTCTCAAGACGTCGATCAGGAAGTGAAATTAAAGAACGTTATTCAGCTACTAGAATATTTCAACGCATCATGTAACCAAAGCTTGCAATAAACTACTTTTTGAATACCAAGAAGTCTTAATTTGAGAGCATTCATTAAACGGGAAGCCTTTTTTAAATACGTTGTCCACATTTAGCAAAAATTCAACTAAACTTTTTATCTGATCATAAGAAGCCTCTTCCATAATTAATTTTTTAATGTGGTGTGAAAACTTTGTAGAAATACATAATTACGCTGAATTTGTTCAGCCATTTTAAGTCAATATTTTGGGATATACATTTCAATAACCGTAGTGTGAAAAAGAAATGACCTGTATCTGAAGTCCTTGGGGCAGTCTCGAGAAAAGTCTAAAAGCAGAAATGAATATTTTGTTTTTTCTGTTGCGTATTTCACTCATATTCATTTCAATATACATCAAGATAATTGGTATATTAACTAAGTAAATAAATAAGAACCATGAGACATTTATCTTCGCCTCAATATTTGAGTTGAAGTGTTATGCTTTGTATATGGACAATTCTCTAAATTTTACATTGCGATAATGTCCCTGAGTACAGCTCATGGATCGTTACTTTTTACATTCGATGAACTCTTTTATGCATTTGCAAATGCATTATAAATAAAAACCACTTTATCTTATCGTTTATGTTTACTCTCCATTTCATTTGTTTGTTTGTTCATTTCTCTCGAGGTAAATTTACATTTCGTCTCTACAGCTGACCTTTCAACCTGAGTCATTTTTTAAGTTTGAATAATTATTTTAAAAATATTTCGATCAGAAGTTTGTGGGTTACTTTAAAAATTAAAAATACTTAAATCCATCGATTATGAAATTGTGGAATACTCTTTTAGTTCAAGAAAACTCAACTTAAAAACATTTTAACCTGAATTATTTTTTAAGTTTGATATTTTATTTTAAAAATATTTTGATCAGAAGTTTGTGGGTTTCTTTTAAAATTATAAATACTCAAATCGGACTCATACACATTTGAAATTGTACAACTTAACAAAAAAAACCAAAAATAATTACAAACAAGGTTCACACGAGGGTTCTAATAACTCTCCACATTTTTTACAAAGGGATAATAATGACAAGATTTTGGAAGAGAGAAACATTGCTTCTAATATAGATGATTTTACCAAACGCCACTTTCCACTAACACCTTCATTCGTATTATTATTCAAAAATGTATCAATCGCAGTAGGGGCTTTCAGGTTGCTGTAGTCCAACTCTTCAATTTGTTTCATTTTAGTTAGAATCATGCTGTGTTAGTTTTTAATGCTTTTATTTTTTAAATTTTTTTCTCGTTTTAAAGAGTTTCTATTTAAATAGAAAATGAGATGATAGTAATAAATTGTATATACAAACTATCCTTCATCTTTTGTTATATTATTGTTTTAAATCATTTGAACGTGAGATGCATGCACATTCAATCGAATCATTATGTAATTCTTCAATTTTATAGTGTCCTAAGGCTAGGCCGGTTCTATCCTCTAGGAAATGTCGGGTTTTTAATGAGGTTTTCAATCCACAGGCTTTAGTTGTGACCAGTGTAGGCTGTTTATTTTGAAGCCGTACAGTTTTATAGCTCATTGGTTTAGTCGGACCTTTCATAAGAGCTTGGCGATAATAGTCGTGGGTTATTGTAGTGGATACATTTGCTGGAATTGCTGAAGCTTTAAGATTTGCAATGCGTTCCTTTTGGCAGACTTTTCAGCTTGGTTCCAAGAATTCTCCACATAAAAGAGCGATAAAATTCTGTTCATTCTGTGTACTGTATAAACATTTTTCAATTGGGCACGGGTCTGTCAAGTTTGAAAAGTCAAATTCTTTATTTATCCCTTTCATTTTCGTTAGATACTGCTTTCAGGGTCCAATAACGATATACACAATTAATCAGCATTTGCCCCTATAAAAAGTAAGCTCCAGTAAAATATATGTATAACAAATTATGGCTAATTTCTAGGACAAACATTAAGTTTACTGATGAGCAAAAAATCGCTTTAGTCGTCCAAAGTTTTAAGAGCAAGATGTCTGAGTCGTACGAACTCAAAAGACATAAGTTCTGCACTCTTTAAGACATGGAGGAATTAGTGAAAATTAAGCAGTCGCGATGGTACTCAGCTAGTAGGCTAGGTAGTAAGCTTAAGGCTCGGTGTACTCACTGTATGAAATCATCACACAGTACGAGGTCATGCCGCTTCCTCAAAAAGTTATGTCAAAACATAACAAACAACTAGAGATCACCAAGTAATCATAGTTATAACTTTTTTGAGCGATAGTTATAAATCGTCAGGTGAAAGTTTTTCGGGAGGATCTCTAAGGTATTCTTAGGCCGTGTAAGTTGAGACAGCCCATGGTTTTTGTGGTGGGTTCTCGGACTTTAATAAGTGTGTTAACTTGTTAAATCTTATATCTAATCTAAATATGCTCCAAGGCGGACAATGGAACATTAATTTCTCGAGGAAGAAGAACTCGTCCAGTATCCACTTCACCCAGGGGTTTCCACCAGTTCCAACGGTGCTACCTAAGAATCTCAGATTTTAATGGAGAATTCTTTGAGACGGTGACCGTCAACGATTTTTTGTAATTACAGGTAATTTTATAATTAAAGATAAAACATTTTTGTGGATGGGTGATTTATTTAACGCAAGGTGTTGATGAAAGAATTGGGGAAAAGTGGAAAGAGAAAGTAGTATTCGTTGGAAAAGTTTAGCACTCCATGGGCCATTATTCAAGGGGGGGCGTACAAATTCAAATGATGTACAATGTGTATGCAGAGACACGCATGTACATCCCATTTGAAGCGCATCCAACTATGAAAGATCACCTTGGCTTGTGGGGAGTAGACACAGGGCACCACCACCGTAATAAGCGATCTCCTGTTCGGTTTATTCATCACATTAGGTTTATTCATCCTACCGATCTGGATTGGGACTCGGGATGGTGTTTTCAAAAAACATTCCCATACCTTGTTTCCCATTGGCTGATTTTTTTTAAAACAAGTGGGGGAGAAAAAGGCAGAGCATTTTTATGGATGGCCCCTTTTTACAGTATTCTATTCCAATGTAAAATTAGAATGAAAAAATGTGAAAGGAAAATTGTGTATTGCGATTTACAAGAAATGGCGTTTTATTATCTTCACACTTTTGAACTGTGTAAACAGCAAAAACTGCTTAATTTACATGTGCCAGTTGTGCAAAGGAAAAATGCACGTCGGTTGTTCAAAAATACGAGACAGAAGTTTGTTTGGCTTGAGGAACCGTGGACTACTCAAGTGAAGACATTTACATCAGAAAAGCGGTGTCTAAAAAAGCTTCAGGCGATATGTAAATCAATAAATTTAAATCCATTTGAAAATTTTCACATTACCCTAGTATACTACTTACCCGAGTTTGATATTTTAAGCATTATTCGAGGACCCTGCGGTCGATGAAAACTGGATTGAAAACCAAACTTTAACAAATATTGTAAGTGTTATTTTATTTACTGTGTGATATAATTGTATTATCAGAAAACTTTAAAAGAATTAATAACCCTGATTGTTTTAAAGCAAGAGAGAATTTTTTGTAAAATGCAATGGCCAATGGTGGGTATAAATTTTGGTTGGTATAAAAAAGGTGTGATCCCAAGTCAAAAGTTTTTGCTAGCTTTTGACGCTGGATAGTAGATATATTTTTGACATTCAAACACATTCCAATGTGCCATCTTTAATAAAACGTTTTGGTGACAAGGTTTTGGATTTGTAAGGATTTGCAATGACGTAAGACAGTTTAAACGTACTTACAATTATGGAGTTGGTATAAATATATTTGTTTGTTTGTATAAATGGCTTACTGCGTCAATATTGTTCCCCATTACGTACAGCTCGCACAATGGACACTTAAAAAACATGTTGTTTCTAATGTTTTAGTTAATTCATTTTTATACTAAATTATACCTTTAATCATGAAGGGAACTTTCAACGGCGCTTCATTTCTGGACCATTACTGCTTACGTAATCATGACTCTGCAGCGCTACAAGCCCTTAAGTATCCCCTTTTTTCTGCTGTTTTTGTTACTGATATTGGTTACCTCATTTCTTGGTCCGTAGCCAAAGGATTGATCATCAAAGGGTGATTTCTTTTCTTTTGATTAGTTTTGGCAAAGTTTATGCGATTTTGTTTCGATTTGAGTAATTTTGTGAAGGGTTCCACATACCCAGGTATGGCAGGAGCTATGAAATCTTTGCTTTGGTCTTCTTTTCCAGCGTTTATTTCTGTTTGTATTTGAGTTGCACCTTCTTCTTCATTAAGACTTGCCAATTGCATTCCCTGATTACATGTGGCGTACGAAGAAGTCCCGGGGACTTCAGTTGAATTCCAATCCACAATGTCCTTGAAGGGATGACGCCTAACTTTCTTTAAGCCGTAAAGAATACTGTGTTTAAAGTTTTCTTGTGTGAGTTCTGCAATTTGAGTTATCGTTTTACGAAATTATGTTTCATATTTATTGTAATTTTTTTCTGGCTACGGACCAGCCTGGTTTACCACAGTTTTATGCTGGGTTGGGAAAGTTGGGAAGGTTGGGAAGCTTGCGATCGAGGAAATAAAACGTAATTTTTATGAGACTTCAATTTAAATAAATTCAAAGTTGGAATGCAATAGCAATTTCAATTACGTACAAAATTTTTGTGAATGGAATTGAATGTAATGCCAAAACCACTCTGAAATGATGCCGACCACTATTCTTTATTATAAATCTTCAAAACTCTAATCTTTACTATTTTGACTAAGATAAAAGAAATTCGTAGGCTATTTCAAGCATGGTTTTGGATAGAATTTGTGAGGTGGTATTATCAAAAGTGGGAAAAATTGGGGTTTAAAGCATCATGGGTTTCAATACCATTAAATACGGATTTAAATTTATACCATAATGCATGTATGCCAATGGAAATTTAGCGCGGCACTTTAAACTTTGAAAGATCTAGTAGTTTGCTGAATCATTACAAGCGAATGCCCTTTTACTGCATATTTAGAATTAAAAGTTAGTTTATTTAGTTAATGTCTCAGTAATTAGACAGGTTTAAATGTGAATAATGGATCTTCAGAGACAGAATAATATCAAAATTTACAGTTCCTATCAACACGTGACTCAAATAAGGACACATCTAATTTTTAATATTTCAACATTGACTTTCAAGAGCTCAGTAGCAAAACAGACTGGCTTACCAAGAGCTGCATTATCATGGGTCGCTTTCAAGTAGTAAAATCTACAGACAGTATGAAAAAACCAAAGTTTGGCAATAGCCATTTGTGGATATCATGTATGCAACCACAAGACTTTTCGCATAAAATTGTTATAAAATGGTTTAGAAACCCTTTAATACTGACAGAAAAATCAAATTGGCTCGTTCAACCCAGACCGATATGATGCGTTCATTTTGGCTGGGATGGACAGTTTTGGTCCTAAATTTACGTGGTCTGAAATGCTCCAGTTTTCGGAGTATAGCCATTCAATAATTCCATTTAAAAATTGTATTTCACATGAAATCTATCCCATCTCTGCATGGACGCCAAAAGTTTTTGTCGCCGACCTGCGACTTGAATATTTCTTACTTATACTGTTAGTTTTTTATTAAAATATAGTAGAGACGCTCTCTTAAATAGCTGGCAAAAATTTATTCGAGTACTCACAATGGGAACTAACGTAAGCTCATCTAAATTTTTGGCTGAATGTTTTTTGAGAGGTCAAACCAGTTTTACCAATTGGCATTCATGTCTGAAAAAGTTAGCATTAAGACTATTAATAATAAAATATAAAGTCTAACTTGGATTGTAAATTGGGTTGTTTGTTTGTTTGCGACTCTTCCTATTACATCTTTATTGTATTGTCGACCCTTGGGACTTGCCCTGATGGGCGCGCTGGTTCTGCTTCTTCTCTAAGGATTGCTCTCAGTTGATGCAATGACTTGACCCTAGCCTGCCTTTTGGACTATCTATTACTTTACGCAACTTTTTAAATATTGGTTTTAATATATGCCTATATATTGGTTTCGTAATTGTTTATGAGGAATATAAATCTTTATTGATTTTGTGTGCAATATTTCTATTTTTAGAAAAAGAATAGAATTTGTAGAAAAAGCTTTCATCATTCATCATAGACCGAGATTCAACCCCCTAAAACAAATAGCAGCTACCTTGCCCTGACTTGCTTCTGATCAAGTGGAAGTGGAAGAAAAGCCTTGACCTTGTATAGTATTTAACATGGGTGTCTCAATTCACCCAAGTACTGTAAAAAACTCTATTTTGCAAATTATAATTATAAATTTTTAACTTTTGGGATATTTTAGCTATCTACTTAGTATATATTTTTGTGCTACTCAAATCCATTTTTGTGGACCGACTTGAGTCGCACATAACCCGCATCCACGGGTTCTGAGAGTGTTCATTCATAATTCAATTGTTCAAAATGATAGAAGATATTTTTATTGGAGGACAGGTTAACGATATTTCTTCGTCTGTAGAAGACGAGGAAATGGACGAGGGGGAATACGACGGGGGGTACGAGGGGGATGAGTCGGACAGTCTGTCATCCGACGAGGATGACGACGAGGTACAGTTTATGGGGGATAGCGAGGGGGAGGTGGATTAGGTGAGATTCCACGAAATTCTCCCTTTAAAAGGAGTTCGGCAACATGACTCCATCATAACCACCACCACTACCACCAACAACAAACTTACTATGACCTTTGACCTTAACAAACCAAACAAATACCCAACAAACGCTAACCTAACCCGACCATGACCTTTGACCTTAACAACTACAAACGCTGCAACTACAAACTAACGACGCTGACCTAACCCAACCAACGCTGCCTCAAAACCAACATGACCTTTCAAATACCTTAAGGTCAACATAAACGACGCTGGGTCAACCTAACCAATGACGCTGGGTCAAACGAGAGCGGGTGGACTCTAGCATTATACTGATGTTATCAAAGTGCAATTGGAAATAGAACCAGAAATAATGATTTTGTGACCAGTTATATTTAGCCTTACTATAAAACGAATTTTGATAGAGCTTTTTAAATTAAAATGTTATGTACTATGTAAAGTAATTAATATTTATTGTGAACTCATTTTTTAATGTGTTCATCTGTTCATTGTAGTTGCACAAAAACGTTTTCGTAAAGTGGACAATCGAAATGAATTAGAGCGGTATTTAAAAGCAACAGTTGTTGCAATTAAAACTGCTGGTGTAGTGTGTACCCGATTGGCTTGGTGAGGTAAAGATATAAAGCAGCATGTGTGATTTTTCGATTGTTGTTACACTAAATAAAACGTGTACATGCATTTAAAATGATGTTCGTAATTATAGGCAGATGAATTCAAGTATTCCTCTCTATCTTCCGCTATAGCCCTTAGGCTGTAGGTTATGACCTAGGTATCTGTCTGTCCTTCCCAGGAGTGCTGGTTCTAGACCCTAAGGATCCGCCGACGTTTGTCTTTGACCCTATGCACTTCGAAAGGTGTTGTAAGTAAACTATTGGTTGAGGATATTGTTATTGAAGATGATGATACAATTTGTAATCAGTTTGCCAA
>JAQFZZ010001441.1:0-11139 GCA_034696405.1 Isotoma caerulea
TGCCAAATTCCTTTCTCGTTTTGCAAACCACCAATAAATTATAAATTCGCAGTCTTCTCAAATAAATGGATACAATTGTCAATAAAACCAAAAGAAACAAACCCCCAAAATATTCCAACAGAGGAAAGGATAAGTTTCGATTACGCAAAATCACTCATTCAAAGTCAATTCATAATGGTTGAAGTGATTCACCCAAAGTACAAAGGAGGCATACATACAATCTTCTTTAGGGATGTATTTGAGGTAAGATTGTAAGATAGACAGGAAGAGAAAGAGACGTTCATATAATATAGCATTTCATTCCCAAGTCCCAACAATCAACAAGGCTTTCAACCCATCTCATTTATTATCCTCGTCCTTGAGTTAGAAGAAGAAAGCGATAAGGCGTTTCCCCCCTTAAGCAGTTCCAATTCAAAGTTTAAAAGGCATTATTCACTGACAACATTATGTTTCTCATATACTTACTTTATTTGCTCACTCTTTAAGCAATCGTGTTCCCTTATTTATCATTTTCTTACTCAACTGCACCCATTTACAATTCACCTTTACTTTACCTTAACTAGAAACTTAAGAAGATGGAAAACTTATTCAAGGAAGCGGAAATAATTTCAAGATATGATGAAGTGAAAAGCTGTCCTTCTCAAATTGTATAACCTGTTGGTGTAAGATATAGAAATGGGATGATCTTAATAATATAAACGGAATTAAAGGAAGATTTTAATGGGGTCTTCTCCTTCTCCTTCAGTTATTTGAAAGTTTGAAAGACTTCAAGCAAAATCAAATACACTGCGACTTGAGGATAACGAGCACTCGAGAGTTTCTGGCACGGCGTAAATAACACCAGGTCTCAAGCACCATCGTACATATCATCATCAGGGAAAGGACTACACATCTTTGCAAGTCTTACACTCGAAGGTTTTTTAGAGTGAAAGTAACATAATAGTCACATAGTCTGGTGAATTTAGTAGTAAGTGTGGTTAGGATTAGAAAAGAGTTTTGATTCATTCTCAGAATCTCACATATTCTGTTAGACAGCTTGTATGTAAATTTTGTAAGATTTTATTTTCTTAAAACCGGTGTCATTTTACTTTCTACTTTATGTAATACAAATTACTGTCCTTTATTCATACATTTTAAAACTAGTTTTAGCTAAAAGACAAAAATATCAGAGTGATAGGAAGAGCAAAATAATATTAAATCCTCGTGTCCTTGAAAGGCTTTCACTTTCACAGTACAACTTTCTTTTTTCTTGTTTAAGGAAGAAGGTATATATCGTGAGAGAGAGAGAAAGTCTTTATGATTTTTAAAGTCAGGTTGCCGATGCTTGCTTATATCCTATTCATATACGCAGTTAAATATGCAAAACGTCGCGAATTTGAAAAATAAGTCGACAGTAATGATCATCCATTGTGGCGTGTCATTCAACTAGGATTGACTGCTGCATCGATTGCATGACTCCTGAGAATATTTGATTACAGTTTCTCAATATAAATTGGAAGAACTGTAATATGCCTGTAATGCAATATAATACGAGGTTCATCTTCATTTTATTGCGCTGTAAGAAATTTTTCTTTTCACTGAATACGCAAAACTTGTAAATTATTTTTGTTTTACTGTAAGTCGGAAAATGATTTTACAATTTAAAAGTTGGCCTTAGCATACAAAAACTATTTTCCATACTTTCAAAATTGGCAAGACATTTTAATTCGTTAAGCTAAACCGATGGAAAGTCAGAGGTGAAATTAAACGAGAAGGGATTTCCAGACATTTTTCAAATGTTGGGGGTCTAGTATACTGAAACAGCAAATAACAACCTAATACATCCAGTAATAATGTTGGTTTAATAAAGAAAAGATAAAGAGGTGACAGTCTACATTGAGTCACATATAGATCACACACAACCAAAAAGGAAATCATTCTCCTAGCTAGAAAGTCCCATGCATTCCTATCCTAATCTAAAGCTCCTCTCTCTTGGTCTTGGACCACTTTGACTGATCGGTGAAAAGGATTTCGTCAAGAATAATTAATCTTACAGGCTGAACTGAAGGATTCTGTCTCCTCTTGAGGATTTTTTACCCCAAAGAAATCAATACTTTCCTCCTTGCCTCAATCATTCCTCTATCTTCTCTCCAAATCTTTTACGATTTTTTGGCAGAAATACGAAACTCTTTTATATATGCATATATATATAATATTTCCAATCACAAATCTCTCTTATAGCCCTTTCTTCATTTCTGCACACTATTCATTCATTCATACCTTACTTTTTGAAAATGCGAGAATAAGATGAATTGCTAAAAACTTGTGGATGATTGATCCTTCAGTGGTTGCTTGTACCTAAAATGCAAATATACGTTGCAAATTCCATTCCACTTTTCATAAGCTTTTGGTATCATCCTATCTCAACGTGTGGTTTTGAATGTCAATAGCCCGCAGTTAGTAGCACTTCATTGAAAGTGCTTTCTTCCACTACTTGCTAAAATAGTTATAGTATAAAATATAAAGCTAGAGAGTATTATGAATCATTGAGAGATACTTGAGGAGTCATCGGGGCTGATTTTCAAGTGGTGTGGTATGGTCTACCCATCTATTCGAATGGTCTAATATGGAAGAGTCGATCACTGCAGTTATATTTATCTATATAGACAGATCTAGAGTCTAGAAAGAAATAGTTGTACAATATATAATGGGATCGAACTGAATGAGCTTTAATGTGAATTAAAAGGATGGATATGCAAATAGAGATTTCAACTGCCCTGAAAAAGTGATCATGAATCCCTTCTACTGTTCTACTACCCATCAAGTGGGAGCAAGGCTAGACTTATTATATAGGAAAACCAAAGTAAGTGGATTTGGCTCTTGTGCTTAGGTTTGAAACTAAAAGAGATTCCTAAATTTCAAATTTCTATGTAATACGTATATGCATCCTATCTCTTGTGTAGTAATAATGTATTACAGCTACAAAGAGTGTACAATCGTTAGGGTGAATAGAGGACTTTAGAGCTTGGCTTGGGGGTGGTTTGTTAGATAGAAGCATCAGCAAATCAGCGAAATCCTAATCCAAATATGGTCCATGTCAAGTAGGTTGAACTCACAGCACACAGTATAGATAGAAATAGCAATCGTCAATGGTATTAGATGACGGTGTCATATTCTAAAAAGTGCGTAGTAATTTGGTTTTCGGATCCATTCATACAGTTAGAAATTGACTATATGTAAAACGAACCATGAACC
Organism: Isotoma caerulea; assembly: GCA_034696405.1. Lineage (NCBI taxonomy): Eukaryota > Metazoa > Arthropoda > Collembola > Entomobryomorpha > Isotomidae > Isotoma > Isotoma caerulea. Next base: position 3,235 of record JAQFZZ010001441.1, read on the forward strand.
GATACCCACTTGAGGGGAAGTGAAGTACCCGACCAATATGATATTTGGGGAAAGTTATCCCACTTTGCATTAATAGCTCCTAGCACTGTTTAACATAGTCGTGTTGAATTTCCATTGACTTACTAAACAGCGTTTTCCCATTTCAATAAAGTCGTCACTCCAGGGCTGAGAAAGTATTTCAACATTCAACATCTCTCTTTCGTCCATTACTACTTACATCATACATAACATATTATAGGTACCGACCGATGTTTCTTATTGACTTTGATGGTGACCTACATTGAACTGGATTACGGCTTTGGGGAAATCGGTGTGGGTAGGCAAGGCAGTAGAGATAGATTGAATGTAGTATATAAGTGAAAGTTTAGAGAAAATACATGTAATAGTAGTCTTCGAACACAACAATAAAACGATCAGGGGCAGGGACTTGGTTGTAAAAGTATGTTTCATATATATTGTACTAGGAAATAGGCTGGTCGAGGCAAATTTTATTACGTATTGTTTTATGGAAACTTTGACCTTTATGTCTACAGGAGGAATAAATGCCAAGTCTTTTTTTAAATATAATGTATGCATCATATATGTCCTGTAAATTTCATGCAATTTCAGAAAAAAAAGTCTTATCCGACTTCCTTGAAGACTGGACTATAAAATGAAATGGGTGTTACCTTGTCCTATATGATACGTACTTAATATTACATTAATAAGCCTAATTGATCAATATGGTATCAATTTAAATACTGCCCACGTTTTAATTAGGCGGATACTGTAGAAACTGTGTCAGAGTAATAATTTATATAATTCATAAAAGACTAATTTAACTTCAAATCTACAATTTCTAAGATGCCTTTTTGATAATTTATTTCACGGAAACAAACAAACAAATAGAAATTGCTTGAAAGAAAGCAATTATGCAAACAAACTTGACACACGTAATTCTCGTTCTACAAGACAAAAAAAGAATCAAGCGTTAATAACTTATGCAAAAGTTTGATGAAAAGATATTGCAATCATTTTAATTAGCGAAGATTTAATTTAATTACAGCATCATTTCACATGACTTCAATCATAATGCAACGTGATGCAAAAGAAAAGACGTTCAAAGGAAATTAAATAAAAGTGTTACAAAAATCAAAGAGACTTTTTCCACTCTTCGTTATGTACAACCTAAAATAATATTTTTATCATATAAGAATCAAATTCACTTTATGATTTCAACGATTGAATATAATACTATACAGCTTCTAAGTCTTCAATCCCCCTATAAGATAATGAATATATATAGACAAAAACGATATTAAAGACTTTTAAAGACCTCTTACTTCCACGAAGATAGATGAATAGCCTATAATCCCACTCGACGGTAAATTCTGCTTTGACTCAAACTGAAAAGCTTTGAGAATAAAAACATCTTGACTGTTGAAAACCTCTCTCTGTAGATAATAATATTCAATATTTCTTCATTATTGTCCCATTCTCTAAAGACGTAACTCAACTACTTAAAGGATACTATAAAGTTAATCTTACATCACCTTACAGTAAAAGCCAACCCATTATACATTATCCCATTCACAAATTATAATGTCCAATTTCCAACAAAAAGTTCAACCCATAGAAAGGTATGTGGGGCAGGTTTTAATAGAAAGGAACGATGACAGAAGGGGTTAATCGTCAATTCTTTTCAAATTGTTCCAGCCCATAAAAATAACGGCTTAAAATAAAATGAACTTTTATAGTAGTATCAAATATCAAAAACCAAGACTTATACAGTTACAGTAGCCAAACCAAGTCCAAGTAGATATATAAATTCACTCAAGTAGTAACTCCAAAGACTAAAGATTTGATGAAATGATGAGGGTAAAAGTGCCGTAAATTACTTTGAGAAAACAACTTTCACTGACAATGAGCCTGACTCTCTGATAATGGACCAATTAGACAGACACTTCATAATGCTAACAACCACTACATTTACTCTCACCTTATAGAAAGATACAACTAGGTATATATACTATACACTAACTTGCCCTTTTCATTGTGTACTAAGTATGAGTTTACTTACAATTACTCATTCAGCATCCATCTCTTAGAGTAGCAACTTCTTGCAAAAGCCAATTAGTAGATCAGCTTAACAGATTTCTCCTTCTTCATCTTCCTACTTCCTACCAGCAGTTAGAGAGGTTATATTTTTCTTATTTGGAATATGCATTATTATTATACCATCATCATTTTATAAATATAAGAAAGTATTGTGAAATGATATCTATAAGGATCATAATCGCCTTACCACTTACTATTAATATTAAATTGCTACTAGGCTACACCATTACTTTGAGATGACCGACTTTCCTGAGTTCACTGAAGGAACATCATTAATTTCTTTCAAAAACCCTGACTTGCTAAAATTCTTTGTACTACGGAACACGTACCTATATGTAGGGTATGGGGTTCTGATGGTATTATTATTATTAATCTATAATCACTAATTTCTCCCTGACTAAGCTGTTCCAATTTCCTTTCTGATAGATGCTTTCCACTCATTCTGCTGTAGTAATGTCAAATGCAAATATTATTTCTAAGACGAGAAAAAGCACTTGTATTTCGTTTGGTAAAATCTTTTGAGCTGGTTTAAATAAGCGAGCAATAATATTTTAAGGCAGATTACAATACAATGCTTTGTAGATTTGTTTGCAAATGAAGGCTTTGCAAATTGGAAGATGAATTATATAGCATAACGATGCAGTATTAAACTGTAATTGGTTGTTATTTCAGTTTAATGATTGTATTGGTGATTTAGAGATGGAAATTCTAAAAGCATTTATCATTTAGTATATGTATTGTATATGGGCTTGTACAAATTGTAAGTACGATGAAGGTATCAAATCACAAATCAATGTTTCCTTTATCCACTCCACATTACTGATGAAATTGTGTGTAAAATTATGAAGCACGATTTCTCTGTTGTTAGCAGTAAGAATTGGCCTGATCTTTAATCTATAATATTTTTCTGTATTTTTTCTAGGTTTCTAGTGGTCGGGGAATTATTGCCCATTTTTTCAATCTACATGTCCTCGTGCCACAAGCGTATATCCTTGGAGCTAAGGAATACCATGTTCAAAAAGGGACTGTCATCAGTCTAGTCTGCATTATTGAAAATGTAAGTTAAAATATTATGTAATCCTTTGCTAATTGTATTTTTGAAAGCCTTACATCATTTCCAGAATCAAACCTAAATCTGTCTGACAACTATAGAGTTAGATAAATATAAACAAATTAGTGTGTTGCACTGCATAGGCCAATTGAATTCTTACAATCAATGATTGTAAGTAATGAGCATGTATTATCAATTACCACCAAACTGTTAGAAATTAGACCAACTTTTTCAGTTAAACATAAACATGCACCTTTGAACTTTCTTTTGAAACTAGAATGTATTAATAGTTCTACGAACTCTGTTCTTGTTTCAATGAAACGAAAAAAGAAAAAATATATCAATGTATTTGAATTATTAAAATTGACATACTGACATACCTCATTAAAATCAGTAAAGAAAAGTAAGGGAAAGTTGGTACGCGAAGTCCGTGTTTTTAAAGTAATATACCTAATTCTTACAGCATGCCCCTTCTTAATATAGTTAATATGTCACTTCCTTGATGTCAGTGTGCGGTTTGTGTAAGCGTAATGATATAATGTCAAAGTCAAATTAACTTTTATTGCAAGACACTGCATTTTAACCAATGTGTAAGATCTACTATATTTTCGAAGTATTACATTTTCATTCAAACATTGCTATAATAAATTTAAAAATCCAAATGAAAAAAATCAGTAAATTACTAAAAAAGCATTAATAACTGAAAAAAAAGAAAAATACATTTTTTATATGAAACGGGAAGACGAATGTGTGAAATACGATATAAAGGCAAAAAAGTCCTTGTATTTATCAAACTTAATCATCTTATTCACTTTTGAACAAAAACGCAAATCTAGTTCAAGGTCTACGTGGTATAAACGCGCTGCATGTGCAAATTGCACGTATTTGGTAATGCTGACATCATTTCAAAACATTTACCTATTTACGAAGTGTGGATCCCCGAATTCTTTACCAAAGCTATTATACTGCTTGTTTGTCTTATAGAAATATAAAAATGTGTAGGATGTAGTGGATTGCATCAGGTTAAATTGAAATTTCACACGCTGTGATTTAATATAATCATTCAAGATTCAAAAAACCTAAGTCCCAACTGAAAGATAATTGTTTAGAAATTGACACCCTTGGAGTTTCTCAAGTTTTTTTTCACTCTGTAAATTAAATTGACAAAGCCCTCAAAGTACTACGTTTTTTTCAAAGTGAGTCGAAATGAAACGACGTCATTCTTCAGGGGAACCAACTTATGTAACATTAATAACTAAAAAATCAAGGTCATACAACACAAACATGGTTGGTTCTATGCCGTAGGGTCTGCACTTTTGTTCTATTTTGGAAAATAACGTCTCAAAATATCACACCCCGTGCAAAAAAGCGAAAACAAATACCTTCACTCTTATCATAGTTATCTTCTCTAAAAAAATAAGCTTTTGTGCTGACTAAACAAATGAAACAAATAGAGTAAAAGGCCCTGCTCTCACTTTATTTCTAGATAGTATCAAAAAATAAGGTTACAATCCTTACCATATAATATATGAAAAATAAAAAATAAAGTTTATATCACAATCCCATCCACCTCGGGACAAAGGGCCCGTCTGTCGACACTATGAACTAAAAGGCTAAAAGGTACCCACAGACTCTGTATAGAAAGTTATAGAAGTAGAATTCAACCTACCTAACCGGACGGGGCACACAAACACTCAAACAAACAGAAAAACATGAAGAAAGACTTTTTGGTATAAAAAGAAGAGAAAAAGTTAGTGAATTCGACATGGAGAGTTTTTTGCCTTTCTCCAACTTTCTCTCACATTAGATATTACGTAGTAGACCTTATGATGATATCCCATTCCATTCAAAGTTATATATTATCTATATAATGTTCAATATACTTTATTGAGGAAGAGAGACATTTTCTCTGTGAGCAATCTAATCCCCAAAAACAGCTCTATTGGCGGAAGTGCTGACCGATTTATATCACAATGTCGGATCGGCCATTAGAAAGACTCGATGTAAATCCTAACCATTCTTCAACCCCAACCTGATGCCATTCCCTTTTACTACTGTGCAATTCTAAATTCTACCTAATACGCACTAATACCTTAAAATGCATTGCAAGTAAGTTAGAAAGTTGCTCAGACCAGACCAGGCTCAGTATCTCAGCATGGGGGAAAGAGACAAGAGGAAGGATGCTTTTTTCTACGCTTTTATATTCCAGATTCTAGATATAGGATTAACTTTTCCGGGACCAAAATGGCCCAAAGCATTAGCCTTAAGTTGAGAGTGACTGATTGCACCTGGTGGGGGAGTATCAATCCTAGTCAACACTTTTGGGTAACAGGTTATCATGCTTGTATTTTGTGTAAGGCATATTGCACCTACCTAACTAGGGTTGTTTCTACGGTTCGTTAGGAATGTCACGGTAAAAGAAGATGCACATCGTGGCACACAATTAGTCTATACATTTAAATCCATTTATAAAACTAAATCTTTTCCCATCCATAATGGATCCTATGGCTGGGGGAGACAGTTTAAGCCGCAAAGGTGCGTTTTTATTTGTGATTGGTTTATAGTTCCAAATGCAATTCAACTCTGAAAAAGTCTATTAAGTCTATTAGCCATTATCTCCCTAGACTGGAAAGGAAACGAAGACAAATTTTTATGGCTTTTTACTTAGGTACCAATGAATTTTCCATTATATAGATTGATCTGTATCTTTGGAAAGGCCTTGATTAAAATTAGTGTGTACTTTAGGAAAATTTAATGCAATACTTTGGGATTTTCTACGTTCCCCCTTTGATACACCTTTGAGATTTACACCAGTGTGGTGTATATTGTAACATTGGACGAGAATAGAAAGAAAAGTTAACATTTAGGAAAGTAATGCGGTTTTACTCTGAGTCAATAGGACATTTTGGGGTTATCACTTTGATCAAACGAAAGTGAAAGCCGTCCAATGAGCCCGAAAGAGATTGAGACTGATGGTCACACAGGAAGTTGTAAAGAGATAAATCCACAGCAGGAGATACGGATGATCGATTTGTCCAGATTTGCCATTGATTGTCTTCCTGTCTTTCATTCAGACATGGTTCGTATCCTTGATCGTGTTAACCTCATAAGTCTCTTACGGTGATAAGCCAATGCGTTCTATTCTATACTGTCCATTCTATGTTACTTACGATAAGTATACAATCTAAATTATCCTTACATGTTACAATGTATTATTACCTATTATTACCCACTGCAGTTAAGCGTGGGTGGAATGGAATGGAATTTTACCAGAAGTTCTCTTGAGTCTTGAGTCTTGAGGTACAAAATGACATAATCGTTTTTCGAGTAAGTCCTAAACTAAAATGGCACACAAGACGGAATTTCTCCTAAAAGATTGAACAACTGCTTGTTTTTTTACTTCTTCTGCTTCTTTCTAGTTTGCACCAGTTCCCCAAACGGATCTAAAAAAAAGTTGTGAAACCTTAGGCGATTCTTTCTTCTGTAGGATGCAGGATGGTAAATAAAATGTCAATTTGTGATTTCCGCACCAAGGTAGGTAGGTATAGTAGGTACTCTTACTCTAAGGTCCGCAACGACTATAAATAAGACACACTATAATTTATAAGAAATGGCTGTGTACAAATGTAATGTAAGTAGTTGTACTTACTTACTTTGGGAAGAGTAAAAGTAACAACTTTCACAACAAAATGGTACAAATCAGTCCAATATAAGTTGTACAATCGGGTAATAAAATTACTCCAAATCCTTTTACTGATTAGAACTCAACCAAACCAGGAATAGAATCCTTTGCTTGGCGAACTGTAATAATAATAATGATGATGATGACTCTTTTTATGGGAATATCATTTAGTCTTCGGCACACAAAGATAAACGAATGTCATGTGTATTTTACGTGTATAAGTATAAGAAAAAATACGCATTGCTTATAACTTTTTTCTAAGGATACTTTCTAATATCTGTAGAGGGATTTAGGTACCTAGCCTGGCCTGGTTTGCATTTGCAGTCTAGATATGAAATAAGTCTATTAGAGAATATTCGTCGCTTTTACTTTTAATACACCAAACCAAGTAGGTAGATAGGTCGATGATGACATTTTCGGTCGTTTGCCCCAACTAACTCAACAAACTTAAGCTGTTAAAAAAGTTCTCCACCCATCCATTAAAAATTTTATTGCTCTTTTGGATGAAATAACATTTCCTCTATTCAACTTAGGTAAAGTTATGCTTGTGTAATACTTATACAACTACCACCACTGGTAAAGTAAAGCTTTTAAGGTATATTGCAAATTATAGAAGACAAATAAATGTAAAAGAATGAAATGAGGTGACCGAAGTTTTTCAACTTTATTCTTCATCTCTTTGCCTTAATTTTTTCCATCAGTGTTTTATTGACAATGAATTTTTTTACTAGACAATGAAGTGATTGAATTCAAAGAGATAGGAGAGAGGGGTTAAATTTAATCCCTCGTTTGCTCCCATCATTATGCTCGTCACTCAAGGGTAAAAAATGATTAGTAAGCAAGCGAGCTAGATAATAAGTTGCTTTTATATCGTCATTAGAAATGGATCAAATCTCTCTTGACTAAATTGCGTGCTTTCGTTTTTTAAATGTGATATAGAAAAGATTTATTTTCTCCAATTTAAATCATTCTCAAACTGGATGCTTTAAAAACAGTTCTTTGCTCATTGTGTCTGTCATTGTTTAAATCCTCTAGCATTAAGTGACATTGAACAAAATGTGTGAGGAAAGGCTTT
>JAQFZZ010001442.1:0-11129 GCA_034696405.1 Isotoma caerulea
ATAAAATATTCATATTATGTTCTTTTTCTATTTTAGGTCGTATTATCTGCAATCGCATACCTTTTCGTTGTGGCTGGCTTGCATGTGTCTTTGGAGAAGACTACCTAAGATAAATATTGAAAAACGTGATCGAGATCCTGCATTTAATCGGTTGATGTTTAACTATAGAAATATTCCTAATTGAATATGAAGAAATAAATACCACTGTAATATAATTTAGAATTATCAGTCCATTTGAATCCAAATTTGTTAGATTCGTAATTTCACAAACTGTTCAACATCTAGTTGCGTGTCACTAATGCACCTGCAAATGTCTTGTAAGATATTAAATTACAAATTTTCTTAATGGCGTCTCATTTAATGCAGTAATTAAGGTCACAAAAAGTAGAAATGTCATGCCAGCAAGAAAAACAATAATGAATGAAAAATAGACAAATTTTTCAACGTGCCGTAATAAGGTTTTGTAGTTACATAGTTATTAGAAAGTTCAATTGGTATTAAAAATCTGCCGACAAACCAACAGTCCAACCAGTTGTAGCTAGAGACTTGATATTTGTTATCTTTTAATTTTTTTATTTTAGAAATCCCCTGAAATTTGAGATTTTACAGATGCTATAGGATGCTTGTTTGTTGCAGTAATAATTCAATTATTGTACTATTAATTGGAACAACTCTGCCTACATTCTGCAATATGTCTGTTAACTTTCTCTACAATCTCTATCGCTATACTAATTGTTTTATTTTTCATACTGATTTTTATTTCATTTTGCAACAATACAATCAAATTACATTGACCAATAAATTTTTGTCATCTTTGTAATATCTTCACGACAAATGGGACATGTTTTGCATTGTTTGGCACATTGTTCGCAATAAGGATGTCCACAATTCAGAATAAAGTTCACTTCTTCATCTTGGCAAATTGGGCAAATAGCCTATTCATAAAATACAAATTTAACATTTCACACAAAATAAGTTATTTAACATGTTGAGGAAGAACATGCAGTAAAGTATACTTATACCTTTGGGGCAGGAACTTCATATTTCCTTTTCATTTCTTTCACATCTTTCCAAATGGTCTTTATTACATTTAACTCAGTGGAAATCTCCTTTTTTACCGTCTCATCAAATAAATGTCCATAATTGGTCAACAAATCTTCGGCCTTTGTTAGCTTTAACTTCATGCTCTTCCACTCGTCTAAGGTTTCCTTTAGTAGTTGCGGATGTCCATTAAAACTCTCTTTTGCTTTCTCAAGAAATGTTTTTAAAGTCACCAGGCTTTCATTTATTTCTTTAAAAAATTAAGCCATTCGATCATTATTAAATATTCAAAAATCAAATTAACTGAATTTAGTACCATCTTATTGTGTTTTACATTAATAGAAACTTTACCGAAGAAATAAATCAATTTCATTTAATAAATATTCAATAAAAATTTTACCATTTGCTGTCGGTTCATAATCCGAGACAAAATTTGAGGGAAAAACCCCCTCGCGACCTTTGACTTTTCCTCGACACCATCCATCTTCCACGTCCATTATTATTTCAACAATTTCACCAACTTCTAACTTCAATTCGTCTTCGTTTGTAGGAGAGTATGAAAATAATACTTTTCGTATCCTTAAAATATAAATCAGTGAACAACCGCGCAAATTTAAATTAACTAGGTTTCAACTAAAACAAATTGTAATTTTTATATAATATTCAATTGGATTTGTGTACCGTGGACCTTGGCTGGAATTTATTTCCAAAGTTACTGTATTTTTTTCTTGTAATTTTGAACCGGAAAGATTAATAGTTTCAGTAGATTTCGAAAGAAATTTGACAAAGTTGTCAGGAAAAAGTCCTCTCTTCCCTCGCAATGTTCCTTGCAACCATCCCTCAGTGCTTGGAACTACGTTTGTAATTATATCTCCTACCTTGAGATCTAATTCATCTTCCTGTTCGGCAGGATATTCGTATTCCACTTTGCACTCTATAAATTTATAAAAAAATTCAAAAGTTCAAATAAAATTATTTGTAACTTATTGTGGGAATAAGTTTTAAACTCTGATGGATGTGTATCTAAATAATTGATTACGCATTTAAGCCATGTATAGCTATTGTTTTAAAACATTTTGGTAGCTAATTGATGTACCAAGAAACCTCCAAATTTCAATATCCTTGAAATTTTACCCTTGTATTGAGGCAATCCGTTCTCGGAAACCATAGCCACTACGGATACTTCATTTAAAACTGTTGAAAAATTATTAAACACAAAAAACATACAACTTTATTAAATAATATATAGAATATTTCCATAAAGATTTCAAAAATACTATTTGTGTTTGGCTCATAATTCGAGACAAAGTTTAAAGGGAAAACTCCCACACGACCGTCAATTTTTCCTCTACACCATCCGTCTTCAACTTCCGTTAAAATCTCAACATTCTCACCAACTTCCAACTTTAATTCGTCTTCATTTACTGGAGAGTAAGGAAATAACACTTGACGCATTCTGAACCAATAAAAACACTCAATGAATTAATTAAAATACAGATTGGATTAATTTAAAAGCTTTTAAAATTCCATATGGTTTATTTAATTTATGCGCACCTCGGCCTTTCACCTGCATTGAGTTCTGAAGAAATAATATTTATTTCTTCTGAAGAAGGAACTTCAAAAATGATTTCAGAAATATTAGCGTCACTTATTTTCTCACATTTAACGCGTACCTCTATAAAGCCTGAAACTGGGGGTGGTACTCTATGTTTGAAAAATATCATCTGTTTTCCTTCGTTAATCTCCGTCTAACGTCAATTCAGTAGGAGCCATATGGTTAATTAGATTTTAATTTTTTTATTATCCAATTAATTTAATTTTTTCATTCATTAATATTTATTCAAAATCAAAACCGCTTACTTTATATCCTTCATCGTTACTTGTGATTACGATCGTAAATGGTTTATCAGCATTTATCCATTTATTCCTCACGTTTTCTTCATTTTGCCACCCTAAACCACGTCGAAAATTGTTCTGGACAATTACATTGTTGAAATATGGACGGAAATGGTAGGCTATTTCGTTATTTTCGCCGTGAAGCACATCTACTGCAAATCTATTCTCAAAGTGTTAAGACAATATACCAAATTTTAATACTAATGGTATAACACTTAAAGTCATTAAATATGGATTTTTAATAATATTTCATTCCAAATTATTACGAGTTTCCTGATTTTGATGCATGGCCTTTGACAGTAATCCGGAAATTATTGGAAATCCTTTTCTTCGGCACATAACTATATGGAAGTTTCTGAAATTGGGGCAAAAATTAAACAATTACAAATTCGAATAAAATTTTCTGATATAAGATATCTTTCTTATAACATCGATGTAGTTTTCATTTGTTTCTTATACCGGGTTCAACTGATGAATATGAGGAATGAACATCTTTCTTGTTCATAGTCCGTTGATTCTGTGGCTAAAAGACTGAATGTTTTCAATATACAAAATCATATGAATGAAAGATTTATTGCCAGCCCAATATTGATGTATATTTATTAAATTATCACTCTTTTTTAACCTCACTCTTGCAAATAAAACTTATGCAGACATAGTTGGGTTTCTCTTATCAAATTCTTATCAGTACTGTGAAGGTTTCCTTATCTTTTGCCATTACCAAAGTCAAACACTTGTTATACATTAATACATTATGCATATTCTATTCAAGTTCGAGGTTGAAATCTGTAATAAGTTAAAGCAACCACGCATTACAATTCGTGTTTGAGTTTCTATTTACTATTAGGTTTACATTACAAATATTTAATCACTAGTATATAATTACCGAAGCTGTATATAAATTACATTGTCAACTATCTAAATTTCTTTCCTAAAATCCAGCCCCTTGATATAATGTTTCGAAGACCAGCCAAAGGCCATTTGCAAAGAATGCAAAAATGTCTTAACCTTAATAAGTATCGTCAGATACTTTATGTGAACGGTAGTGGTGTCTGTCAGTCCGTCAGTAAAGTCGATAACTTTCGAACGGTTTTAGCTACTGACTTAAAACTTGATATATAAGTTCTAAGGGGCGTATACTCGGCCAAGTGCAAAAATGGGATCAATCGGACCACTCCCATGGGGGGTTTACCTGGAAAACACCCCCCTGAAAAGTCCAAATCTTGTAAGAAGGGAAAAAAAAAATTTTGTCTTAAATTACTTCTCAAGTTGCCCCAAATAGTTTCAAGTTGCAAAAAAGGTCAAAAAGGTCAAAGGCTAAAACAGGTCAAGAAGGTTAAAAAAGGTCAAAAAGGTTAAAAATGTCAAAAAAATTCGAAAAGTTCAAAAAGGTTAAAAAAGTCAAAAAGCTCAAATTGACATTTTGGAAACTTTTTTTTCAGAAATTGTTTCTCAAGTTGCCACAATTTTTTTCAAGTTGCCCCACATCGTTTCAAATACCTCAAATGGCTTAAAATATTTAAAATTTGCAAAAATGTTTAAACTGACAAAACTTAGTTTTTAAATTTATCTGACGATACTTGATTATAGTTTTAATTGTAAAGTTTATTCTCTGTCATATTCACTGCTCGGACAACTGCTTTTCACATTACTCCACTTCACATTTCGTTACAATATAATTCAATTAGAATTTCTACGCTGGACAATTTTAATACATCTATTTACTAAAATCTCATTTTGATACAAATTGCATGCGCCATCTACTTAATCGTTTAACATTTTTGTTGCATTGTAGCAATTCTTAATTTAAAAAAAGCAGCTTGCGCCATCTGCTCTATCGCTTATTATTGTAGTACCTCTCATTTTGAAAATAGAGCAGCATGTGCCATCTACTCAATGATTTAGTACTATTAGTGAATCGTAGCAACTCTCAATTTAGAAATAGAGCAGCATGCGCCATCTACTCAATCGTTTAGTAATATTACAGCATAGTAATAACTCTCATTTTGAAATTCTTGAAGCATGCAGCATCTAACTAATCGTTTAGTGCTATTAGTAACTCAATTTAAAGATAGAGCAGCATGCACCATCTACTCAATCGTTTAGTAATATTACAGCATAGTAATAACTCTCATTTTGAAATTCTTGAAGCATGCAGCATCTAACTAATCGTTTAGTGCTATTACGGTATTGTAGTAACTCAATTTAAAGATAGAGCAGCATGCACCATCTACTCAATCGTTATGCACTATTACTGCATTGTTGTAACTCTCAATTTAAAAAAAGCAGCTTGCGCCATCTCTGTATAAGAACGTGTATAGAATAGCATTAGAGGATAGGACAGTAAGAGAATGAGTGACCAAAATGTATGGACTAACATAAGATGATAGGAGAGAAGAAATATGAATGCGTTTGCACTGAAAGACCTACTGCGTAATGCGTAAGTCACGGACAGATGCACAGACCCACACACATACACATACACTGGATTTTATGAGATATGATGTTGTTTAATGTGATGGAATGAAATATGTTGCTGTAACTTTGTACATCAGTTGTGATTTATGATTTTAAGAAATATTCTGAAATTAATCAAACTTTATGTTTTAAGGTATATTATATTACAAATGTATTAAAAAAACTTTTTAGAGATACTTTAGTTTCGACGGTTTATTAAGGAACGAAAGCACCTGAATAACAACGTTATGTCCGTCCGTCCGTCCGTGGACACGATAAATGTGGAACGGGTTAACATATAAGGATGAAACTTGGTACACATAATCTAGACCCACACCGCTTGGTCACGATAAAAAGGTCAAATTTTTGACCAAATGTTAAAGATAGGGAAAAATTTGTTGTTTCTAAAATTACTTTTTCTTCTGCATCGCATGTTTTCTTGACCCATAGTCACTCCATGAAAACCTCAAAGGGCTTGAAAATATGTCAAAATTTTGACCCAATATTCCATCACCGCTTCAGTTTTATGACAACTCAATGATTTCAAATAGCTTCAATTCGCTTCAAATAGCCCCGGATGGTTTCAAATAGCCCCAGATAGTTTCAAGTAGCCCCAGATAGTTTCAATTAGCACCTCCAAGGCACATCTTCGAACTCATCCAAGCTTTTGGGGTATTAAATATGAGCATACATAAGTTCCATCCTGATACTATAATCTGTCCGAGAGTTATCGTGTCCTTAGACAGACGAACGGACAGAACTTATTACCTAGTTTTATTATTTAGCTTTTGCTCGCTATAAACCCTTTTAATTGTCAAAGGTCAAAAGCTACAAATTCGCAAAACAGATTTTTGGTCAGAGATAGAAATGCGTATAAATTCTAAAATTATTATTAAACTATTATTAAAATTAAATGAGTATTTTAGTATTTTTAATTCATGTTAATTATTCATTGATTACGAACACAAGGCTGTCGGATTTATTTCGAAATCCAGAAATAAGTTTTCAGAACTTTACATTTTTTTGTAAATATTTAAAAAATACGATAAAAATTAATATTCTGAGATAAAATAAACCATTCACAACGTTCTAAGAAAGTATCGTCAGATTTCTATTGTCAATTAAACTTCTGAAACTATTTGGAATTATTTGAAACCATTTGCAACTATTTGTAACCAATGGAGCTATTTGAAAATATTTAAAACTATTCAGGGCTATTTGAAACCATTTAGCCCTATTATGATCTCATTTTGTCCCTTAGAGAGTGTGGTCAAGGTCGGGGGGTCCTTGTTTTATTTTAAAACCTATTGTCCCAGGTCAGTGTATCATTTATTATATACATGTTTCACCTTATATTCTAAAAAACTCAAGTTTATTAAACTGTTTTCATATTTTGTAATGCATGCGGTTTTAATTTTTATTAATGTTAAATGTGCTTACATGGGTGGGATTTTCTGAAATTAAAATACACGTTATTACAAATTATATTTGCAAAGTTTACGTTTAAATCATTACATAAATGTTTTAATCTACCAAATAAAATTAAAATGATTCCGATAAACATCTTTAGTATGCATGCAAATCCAAATGAACATTGGGTTGCTGGTTGCACATTATCCTTCTGTAAAAACAACGTACTTATTGATACATTTTCTATAAGTGTGTACAAAAGAGTAATTTTTAACTCACTCCAGACTCGTCAACAAGTTTACTAATATAAAATATGTACATCAATTTATTGCACTTTAAACTTGAACTAAAAATACATTTGTTGTTTTAAAAGTAAAAACGAGCCCTTTGTAAATTAGCTTTGATAATTCTTTTACCATTAAAATGCCAATGTAACAAATGAAGGTTCAAAATATAGTCATACGTTATTTTAGATTTAAATTGCATTCCATTAAATTTAAAATTCGTGTCAATGTTTAAAAGTTAACCCTGTTGTCCAATTCCAATAAAATAATAACTATGTAAAATGAGACATTTCGCTAAATTTTATGATGAATCTCAAGAGTATTTTCTCCATATATATAGAAGAGCTTTTCCTCTGTTTCATCCATCATTCAACCCGATTTCAAACTTTAAACTTTACAAACTGTTTATACTTTCCTAAAATTCCAATTTAAAATTTTCCAAAGAATTCTGTTTTTTCCAAAATTTGGGAATTTTTTTATCATTATTAACAGGTTTAAACATTTCATACAATTACTTTTCATTACATAACCCAACTTTTCCCCCCAATTTCTCTTCGACCTTTGTGCCCGAAGAAAATTTTATCTACAGCAATTTTACCAAATGAGTTCGCGTCTAAATCAAACCCCTGAAGATGATGGCAGCCACGGCCATCGAAAGCTCGGGCCAAATATCAACAACAAAGGGTCAACTGTGAGACCCCCCATTTTGGGCATGAGGAAATGGATAAAGATAGGTGTGTTGTGTCCATTTCCCCATGTCCATCATGGGACGAAAGTGCAAGAAGATCGCGCAAAGTAATCCTCTCATCCATGGAAGCCGTTGAAGGAAATCTTTCACAATCTCATACAAATGGATGGAAGACACTAAACCACTAAATGAGTAAGTGGTTAGTACTGCCTGTATGTTCCTGGTGAATAGTTTTTTACCAGTAAATACAACTTGTAAATACCATGTAATATTTGTCATCCAAACCCCTGTTAAACATGCTTGTTAGTTTTTTGTTATAAGGTTTGACGTCTCACAACAATATGAAATTGAAAAGCAGTCAACCCTGATAAGATGCATTTGAATTTTTTCCATTAAAACAATCCCTACCCGTCAGATCATTGTAAAATACTTGAATATAATAAATGCGCTAAAATTATTTTTAAACATGCAAATTTGGCCAGTTTGTATTTCAGTCTAGACCAATTCCAGTGTTTTTGCTGTCATTATTTTTTTGATGTGGGTTGATACTAAATATATTTTTTTACATTTAACTTCTCGACTAGAATTCTTACAGCTAAATCCAGTCATCGGACTGTTTTACACTCATGAAAGGTTAAATAATTCAAAGGGCCATCCTACATTTCATGTTTAAAATACCTAAATTCCTTACGTGATTGAAATTTTTCATTTGTTTTAAGTGGAGAAAGTAGGTGGATTTTAGTTATTGCCTTATCTTATCTTAACCTTACATTCTTGCCGTTTATAATCATGTCGATTTGAATACAGCTACAAAGCAGCCAACTCTACCGTCATACGTTTCTTAGAGTAAATTCAAGCATTTACTTTTAGAATTGAGACACTACCCTTTTATGCAAATTAAAAACGCCATTAAGTTGAATTTGTCCACGGAAAAATATAAGTTCCCCAGAAAAAACGTAATAGACCAATAACAAACATTCAACGAACATTACAGTGCACATTCTTGGTCTTTCGAACACTAATGTCTGCAGAGAATTGACCTAATCACAAATATGGTTTCTGCGCTGAAGTTGAAGGGTCCTATATATTTTTATTTTAACATTAATGCTCGGCTATAGTTAAATTATAGCCTAAAATCTCAATACATTATATCCAAGTCAGGTACTGTATGAAATGAGCGACTTAATTCTATTCAAGTTGATTAACTTGAATGACTTGCTCGTCATTTAAACTACTAAAAGCAATTAAAAATATCCATGCTCAAAAGTGTTACTTTTTGCCTGTTTAAATACGCTCTAACATTACAATCCACTCTTAAATTGGGCAAAATTGTAGGATTTTTTGTTGTTTTTTAGACGTCAATTCCATTCAATTCAATTTAATCTATACTTGGAATTGAATGATTTCATTCCAACCATGCTCGATTAAATACGGCTTGTAGTTAAATTAAGTGGGATTAAATTGATATTAAAAAAAATGTAGGCATCAAATATCACCTCAAAATAAATGTTTACAAAGGAATAAAAATGGCTAAATACCGCCAGTTTCATAATTTCATAGAATAGTCAAGTTGTGCTTGAACCATGAAAAGATCATAATTGATCAAAAAAATTAAATAAATGCATACAAATTGTGAGAAATTAATTTATATACTTGCGCTCGCAGTATAATAGAATCTAGCAGTTTGAATAGTAATAAAATCGTAGAATTTTAAATTCATAATTCATTTTCGAAAACCCAGTTACCAGCCGTACAGTTCAGCAACGTTCTTATTCTCTTGCAGGGATATTTAAATATATATATTGTTCAATTAAATAGTGGAATAAAAAATTCCATAAATATCACGAATTTTCTATATCGCAAAATAAATGTGTCATGGAAAAAGCCTTTTCAATTTTTGATGAGATATTGCTTCAAATTTTAGGATGGATTGAATGTGGAGCTCGATCTAGCAATATATATTGTCATACTGTCCTGTGGCCTTAGCGTTAGTTCTTGTTCTGGCGTAAGTATTTTGTAGACACTATTTTCTATCTTTTGACTTAACAAATTTACCACTGACGTACCCTTTCAGTATCCTGGTAACATTTCGTTAATTTTAACTGTTAGTTTTTCAAACTTATCATTCCACACATGAAAATTGTTTATAGAAAACCTAGCAAAAATCCAAAATGAAATTACTTTTACTACTAAATTTATTTGCCTTTCTTTCCTTTGAACAAATTCTGCTATGCCGGTGTCAAAAGATCGAATACTTTATCGAAGACTTGGCAAAACACCTAAAAGTTTTTAACTTTTGTTACATGAACATCTTGCTCTATGAACAAAGCAGCAATTTCAAATTTGACAAACTCTATTACATTCCTCTGTACGTCCAAGATTTAACAAAGAAGGATTCAGAAGACAGAGCATTTCAATACAGGCCCAACAGCAAATACCTTGTTATAAATTGCTCCTTCTACGCCCATCTCGCCCCAGGGGAATATTATCGTAGATTAAATGGAAACTGGAATGGTTATCTTAAGGGCTGGTGGGGTTTAGAATGGGACTATAAGAGGAATCCAAAAAACCATATACCACCATTAGCCTTACACGCTGTAGTTGCATCTGCGAGGGAAGTACGCCTAGCATATGAAAATAGTGACCCCGAGGCCAATTACGGATGTTGGAAATGTCTTCGTAACAACATTGGAGCAATAAATCATAGAACAATCCAAATACTAGGCATTGACTATCTATTTATATTTTTCTTGAATCAGACTGACACATTTACTTATGAGACTACAGACATTTGGTATCAACATCTTGGCGGCATTCTTGAATCAAATAGAAAGGCATTTTCACAAAGCTACACAATCATGTGGAGTGCCAATTGGGAAAGCCAAACAATAGATAGAGGATACGTTAAACAAATTGTTTCCAAAGACATAAAATCTACGATAATAAGTGTAAACGGTATTTGCAGCCCCAAAGAGCGATATGGATGGAAAAAGGTCGTACCAGATCACTTTCAAAAAGTCCACAGTCTCGTGAAGGAGATGCAAAATGTCTCTATAACTTACCCCTTTGCCCTGAGATACATCTTATTGAATAGCAACTCGAGGCTTAACTATACTGAATGCGGTTACTATCATACTAAATATGTCGCTTTCCAAGAAGCTGATAACATAAATGACATATTTCACAATATGAACAGTATTGACCACATCCTCATTCTTAAGAACACGAGTTTCACTTTTATAAGTTGTTCCGCACTGACGAATTTGTTCAAACTGGACCACTTCCACACACCTTATGGACCATACATTTGGCTTTGTATTCTAATCTCCATCTTGCTATTCACTTGCTGCCTT
>JAQFZZ010001443.1:0-11128 GCA_034696405.1 Isotoma caerulea
TTTTGTAAACGCAATCATTTTATTTATAGTCGAGTATGCCCTTTTCAACCTGTTTTCCAGAAACCCTTAAGACTTCTTGATAGAGAGCGTATTGGTTTTATGAAAGATGATCTTGCACAAGATTACAATGAAAATATTCCTAGTTTGCTACTTGATAGACAGAATTTCATTTCGATTTAACGCTTCGCTGACTTTCCATTTAACTTGAATGATTCTTGGTATCTTTTAATAATTTATGAAATAGATTTTTATAACTTATTGATTATGGTTACATGCAATCTAAAAAGAAAAATTTAATGCTCTATTTGCAGTTTTTTAAGATTTTCATGATTAATTTTGAAAATTCAGCTTTGATGAAGAACTAATAGCGAAATGCATAATTTATTTATACACTCAAAACTCGTTTATATCTGTACGGAAACTTCGAATATACATTTCATCTTTACATTAAGCTTTTAAAAAATGCTTTCACCATTTAATCCTCAATTTCTGCTACCAGCACCATGTACCAAGTTGTAGACTTCAAGATAAAGTTTATCTCTTAAGCTAAGTTTTACCACCTGGATTATAACCCTTTTTATAATCCAACTTTTACTCTCTCTCAAACCCGTTCGTAAATCAAGTAAAGGGAAGGACGACGAGCTGTCAAGTGCAGACTGCTTCAAAATATATAGAAAAAAATGTTGTCCTTTCTCTTTCATATTCCCATCCATTTCACCTTTTATGCCTGCCTACAACCTAGAAAACCCACCCTCATGAAATTCAGAAATCTTTTTGCATCCATGCATAGTAATGATATGCAGTCTGGACTCTCACAATCTTAAATTTACTCGAGAATACATAAATGTAGACAGAAGGAATATTTAAGTTATAGATACGTCTTGCTTACTGCAGTTGACCCATGTTCTTCTATAGACACATATGACATACTGCAAGTTAAATTTACTTATTCAAAAACTGCCCTAGATCCTTGTACAAGACCTTTTGGCAAACAAAATGGAATTTTAATATTTAAACCTTACAATGTGGAAAGATTTCTACATACCTCACATTTACATCATGAGGGTAAGGGAACTATAGAGGTCATGATGGAATTTCAGAGAAGATCAAACGTCTTTAGAAAAAGGACCCTTTTCGTGTTTCGTGTAGGAATTTCCCCTACGTGTCTTGTACATTTGTGAACTTCGACAAGAAATAAATCAAGGTGACTCAATTCGGGATTTCGAGTTAGACAAAGAATAGTTTGCATAAGAATGTGTTTAGAATGTGCAAAAAATAAAGAAGGAATCGGATGACAAATAGTTCCAAGTGGTTTTGGAATGGGTATAATTTTTTTTGTAATGAAATGAGACATTAGTTTAATTTTATCAAAGTACCACCCACAATGATAAGCATTCGTACCAAAGAGAGAGAATAAATGTGCCCGCGGGTAACAGATCGGGAAGTAAATAAAAGAAGTAGGGTGAAAGTGGCAATATTTCACAACTCGGTCATAAAAGTCAAAAACATACCTTAACAAGATTTGGTTTGCAGTATGGGAGGATCAAAAGAGAGAAGAGTAGAAAAAAGTAAGGAACCTTAGGCAAAAAGATGAAACCATGTCGTCGGAAGAGTTTCAGTTCTGCTCAAGTGAAGCCTATGTTCATGATATTTGATGTAAAGTGATGATGAAGTGTCGGCTTGGATGGGGAACCAGTTCGTTTTCGCTACTTAGAACTTACCACTTTCTAAAAGCTCGGAGAAAGCCTTTAGGCTTGCTTTCTTTACTCAAAATATGAGCACGGATTTCTAACCTTATAGATGCAATCTGACAGCATGTTTTTTTCTTAGTGTGCCAAAAACTAAAAAACTACTGATAAATGGCTCGGTAAAAAAAGAAAATCTATAAGCGTATCGAGTAGAGTGATGTTGTGTCGCTTTAGGTGATGCTATGTAAGACACTTAAATACTCCCGTCAGATTTCAAAAGAAATTTATTATTCTCATTTACGTCTGTGCTATTAGGTCGTCGAAAATCATTACCTCCATCTCTTTACATCAATACTATTGCACATTGCACTTTATAGGATTATAAAAAAAAGTAAGTACGAAATAGGTTGGAAAAAAGGAATGGTTTTAATCTATTACCTGCTGGGCTAAAACTAGTAGAGAAAGTATATGTATAGCTGAAACGCATGAAATGGTTGTCTTGGCCCAAACGAATTCCTAAATTAGATATGTATTTCAAAAATTAACAGAAGCAAAAAGCATCCCATTAGATTCCCCTGATTGTAAAGTTATCCTCGTGAAAAAGAAAGTTTTTCTAAATTTGAAAGCCTAAGTAAATTTGGTTTGGTTCAATGGAACTTATTTGAGTTCGGGAGAAATTTTACCTTTCTGCGTATTTCCTGTGTACATTGCTGTGGTTGCGATAAGAATTCCTCCGTGATAGGAATACAAATATTATGAACGTTCAGTTACAAATTAGCCAAATATCCTTAAGTGAAAGTGCTTTCACTTTTGCAAATATTTATCTACCTTACTTAAACTGGACTATTTACTTGAAAAGTGGGCCAAGAATTCTAAATGAGTGATAACTCAGCATGAAAGCTTTGTCATAGTATGCATAACTTTTACAAATGTTTCAATAAGATAGAGTTTTAATGTTAGCTAAAGTGCGTCATGTCAGTCAAATTCAGGCAGAAGATGGAAGAAGAAACGTTTAACTGTTTAGATTTACCATAGGAGAATTAAATCAATTTTGAACAGAGAAATGGCAACGCCTCGAATTTTACATCCGTTCAAGGTTTATTGCCTACATTGTATTTGACTAATACTCAAATGTTTCATACATGTAGATTTGACTACTTGAAAAAAGAAGTGTGTAGTGTACTTCAGCTATCTGGAATTGATTATTTTAACAAGTATATTCCTTGTCGTTATTTTTATTACTTTATTGGAAGACAGAGGCGTTTGAACGGATAATCGATAGATCATCTTAGAAGTAACCAAACCAAGTAGTCAAGTAAAGCTGTGTTCCTCTTCACACCATGATGTGACTTTCTTTCCTCTTTTTCCTGTCACTTTCGTCTTCTTATTTCCTTTCGAAAGTTGCATAAGAGATGACATGATGGCACTTCTGATGAGTGTCAAACTCTACAATTTAGCCTTTAGCCTCAAGTTCTCAAAGTCTTGACACTAACAGCAACAGCTAGCTTTCTCCTATAATTTTGTGCATACTATAATGCTTGCTTCCTCTCACGTCATAAAGCATAGTTTAACTTAACGTTTAGTTGGTTGCATGAATGCAAGAGAATAGCAAAGGCTGTGCATTATTCCATTATTATATTAAACAATGTGTGCATAGGAAATTGGTTTCACGGGGAAATAATTCAAGACAAACAGCTAGCAGAGAGAAAGGGTTGAGTGAAAGCAGTGAAAGGTACGTATTACAACCTCGGTATGAAATTTTCTTTCATTTTATATCCATACAAATGTTTGATACTGTAATAATAATACTGTAAGACCGAACCAGTCTGTGAAAACTATAATAGACCTATGTCATGGTTCCAATTTAAGTAAAACATGCAACATTTCATTGAAAACTGAGCGTATAGTTAGTTACATACTTTGAATTCAAATGGGAACCAAAGCTATCTACAACATTTCAAACGTAACACACCAACACTATCATAATATAGTTTTAGTTTAGTTAGTTTGAACATTTGCTTATAAATCGATCAGACACGCCTGTAGTGTGGTACAGTATAGTATAATATTAGTATGAACTAGCCATTATTCCACGATTCTTTTAACCCTGTTGCAAAATTCTTACGAGTTGAATATGTTCAAAGTAATGTTATTGCTACTCGTGCGGACTGTGTGATGTGGGCCACATCCACAGACATTCCGTCCTATGTCCGTTTGTGCTGAATTTTGCAAAATGTTCAATGTATCAGTACGACGTGACACGCTATATACTACTGAGTCCATTTATAGGAAGGAACATCTATAGGTAAGGTAGGGTGAGTTAGTTAGTAGACATTCGATAAAATATAACTATCAACTTTCTCCTTTGTTTTCTGTTTCTTAGTGTTGTGGTGGGTGGGTGAGGTTAAGATACCTACTTAAGACTTTATTTGGAAGAGTATTATTTACAGGTATCTTAAAGCTTTCTTACGATACGACACACAAAGAAATAATTTGGCAGGTTAGAATAGAATTTCTTATGTATTGAAGTAAGTCTACCTGGTTTTCATGTCTTGGCTTGGGCATTAGGTTCAGTTCCTGGTTTTCAACATTAGATAATAATATTATAATGTATTTTGGAGTTGTAAAAGGTGGATCGACAGAATTTGAAATTAGAAGCTGGATTTCGGTATGCGTGCAAATTTCTTAAACCTGTGTATGAAAATTCACATCGAGAAGTATAGCTTGGTAAGAATTTATAATTTAGGCTTTTGAGATTTTAACACACAGCAAAAGAAAAACCAAACGTGTATTTATGTCATGTCATGTCGTGTCATTTTAAACACCAAGAAGTTAGAAACTTTCACATGAGAAAATAGTGGTGGATTGGGTATCAATTATTTTGAAAATTTGCTACATTTATATCACTCCCAGCTATCAATCATTCCACTTTTCTTTAGGTTTTCAATGTTTCTGCTATTAATTATTCAAGGAACATAATTGTTACCTTTGTGCAAGTAAAACAGTAATTACTACGCAAAGACCAACCTGCTGTGCCTATGACAAGAAAATATTTACCTCAGGTTTTATCGTACCTGTATCACTTGTGACGAATTTTAACTTTGCTTACACTTTTTAACACTGACTAGTAACCGAAATGCTACAACGTTAGCATTTTTTTCAATTTTGTTTTACATTATGATCTGACAGCTGCCTTTTACGCTTTACCACACCACCCATCTTTCAAATAATTATTTAAGAAGTGTACGATAAGAAAAACGTATCCCAGGTACTTTGAAAAGGTACAGACAAAATCATAGCAATGAATCTCTAAACAATTTTTACCCATTGTTGTTATACTGTCTGTAAATCTTTATGCAATAGCATTAAAATTTCTCCTGTACTTTCTGCTTTCTCCAATGGGTTTAAAAAATTTAAATTCATTCCCTTAAAATCCATTTAAGCTAACGCACGTAAACGAAACAAAGTATTTACCATTCATACAAATAAATTTGCAAAAGATTTCAGAAAAATTTCTTTTTCGAGCTTTCACTCGTGTTAGATTCATGGTATAAGTGTAAATTAACTGTTAATGATAGCGTGTTTTCTGTCTTGGGTTTGTTAAAAACTAAACCGAGAGTAACGAGCGAATATGATATGATATGCAAAGATAATACAAGTATAAAAAACACTACGCATATAAACTATAAACATTTTTGTATAGACTGTGTATCTGTTTAGGTAGCTGTAAAATGTTTGTCTCCTTGAGTGAATAAAATGCGTGGAGTCCTTTTATATTCTGAGGGTGTTTCCCAAACCCGTTAGAATGTCTAGTTTTCAGGTTCAGTAATGAGACCCCTAGTTGCCTCTCGCTTTTTCTAACAGGCAAACCTTCTCGTCTGACTGAATATTGTTCATAGTAGAATGGTATAGTACGTCTACAATATAAGGGCTATTACACTAGCCTGGCCAGGGAATAGAAGGTTTTTTTACATCGTGTGTAAAAATGTGTCTCTCTACTACCCGGGAGAATCATGCGATGCATGTCGTGGTCATGGTATGGTAGTTAGTTAGTTCTATCCATGACTCACTTTACATGTCGAAACTCTTTTATTATGCATCATTATGTTGGAAATGATCCCAACTCCCAACATTCACAACCATTGTGTATTGGTATTGATGGTGTTGTAAAAAGTCCACAGTGTAGCATCTAGAGTCTACATAGAGTTGCTTTGTTGGAGCATCGGGTTATCGGGTATGAAATGATACCGTTTATCCAATAGCGAATACGAGAGATAGTACCAAAAGTGGAAATAGCCGTCCTTTTACTGTCCCATCCTTAATGATCTCAATATTATGATATGAGTTGCTAGCTGTTTCTACTCTGCCCAATTCTAATAATTATTCATTATTTTTGATCAAGTAACTAATCATTTAATCAAAATACATTTCACTACCTCGAACTTATATTACCTTTTTGGATATTATACTTGCTTGGAAAAACTTGGCTTACTTTGCTAAATTTTTAGCTGAGTTTTTGATTCGAAGTAGATTATTATATGTTGGCTCACGTTACGAAAGGGTTTTCCCCCTAGCCACTGCAACGAAATGGAACTCATTAGATAATTCATAATGTTTTAGAATTACTTATTAAAGAGCTTTCTCATTTCTCTGCGATAAATTCTCATTTAAAGCTTGAAATATACGATTTCTTCGTTGACCCCCAACGGCTTATACTTTGTGGTGTGGTTTCTGGGTGTGTATTTTCTCAGTCTGGCTTTATGAAGTCCCGGTAGTATTGCCTTTGCCTGCCTTCGCTTGGCTTGCCGAGACTTCAGAGACCTCAGTCACTGCAAGACTTACATCTTATGAGCATATCTGACGTACATACGTACGTACATATGGCTTCAAGTAATTTAAATAATTTGAAGTTAGGTCGTCCTTGAGATATTCTCTATCTTTGCATATTCGTGAAGCTCTCATAAATTTTCTATCTTTTAAAGCCCTCCTGGTGTCTTTCCTAGTATGAATTAGTGTGTGCCTGTTTAACTATAAGGACTCACTACACTGGAGGAATAAACCTTTAACCTTTGCAATAAATAATCTCTTCCAGATGGGATTGAGTAATGTATAGCATTTTGTGTGTGGGTTGTGAAGATAGTGGAATTAGCATCTACTTATTTGATTTACCACAATCAAAATCGTAAATCAGATTATGTGTTTCCTTTACGCTCCGACATCCCATACACATATCATAACTTACATTCATTCAAAAGCAAAAGTATATTGTCAGAAAAGGTTTGGATTTTGTCAAATGATCTGTACCTAAACCTTTATTTACTCAGCAGGACCGATAAGGTGTATATGTGGTATAAAGTAAATTGTTCCTTAACATTACAATACTCGAGCTACTAAATGACTCAAGCCGATATGATGGGCTTATAATCCTACAATCAGTTTTATCTTGTTGGTGTACCAATTCTAGTTTTCTAATAGTAATTTTGTTGTAAGAGTAATTTCATACCTAGTATAAGGTTTATTTCATTTTGCAAAATTAAAGCCGTATAACTATAACCCAAGGTTTACGATCAACAATAAAGTTTGTATTGTTGAAGATTATAGAAATTGGATTGATGGCCGTACGACAGTTTATTAGATTTTGTAATAGGTAAATCTCCGTAAATTTTGATTTGTTTCTAAGTGTACATTTGATTGAAAGATTAACTCATGTAGATTTAATAATTAAAGAACTATATAAATCTGTGCAGGTAATTTACGTAATACAAAGTACCTTGTTCTATTAGATTCAATCTAGTTTACAATATTGTAACAAATGATTTCGCCTTGATTTTCATTTGTTATACAATGTACCAGGGTTTAATAAGGAATTTATCAAATACGACATAGAAAAGCTTAATTAAGAGAAGATAAAAGAAGAACGTAATCTGCCAATAGTGCTTTTTCATTAGTGCAGAATTCCAACGTCAATATTTGATGTGTTGGTGAAAGTTTCTGAAACTTGTGGCCAATGTGTCGATGTCAATAAAATAAATAATGATAGTAAACAAAGGTTGTGTAATAGACAAAATCTAATTAAATATGTCATCACATATTGTGGGTACATTTTGGTGCATTGAATAGAATTTGTAGTAAGATTAGCAGTTTGTTCCAGGCAATACGAGTATACAAGAGATCAAAAACCTAAGGATTTCTGCACCTGCACCTAATACTTTATACTTAATAAAATTTAATTAAACTCAGGTTATGTAAAGTAAACTAAGATTTTTTTATATAATTTGTTACAATTATACACATCTGCCGTATTTGGCTAATTTATGATTAACTGAAGTAGCTGATGTTAGTATAGATGAGATATTGTGACATGACCTCGACCTTTGTGTCTACGTGATGATGATAATAATGACGTTAACTACAAATTCAAGCCTTTTAGCTCCATGAAATCCACATAGATGATACGGCATAAATAATGAACACTGAAAAGTGGC
The DNA here is from genome assembly GCA_034696405.1 of Isotoma caerulea. Classification (NCBI taxonomy): domain Eukaryota; kingdom Metazoa; phylum Arthropoda; class Collembola; order Entomobryomorpha; family Isotomidae; genus Isotoma; species Isotoma caerulea. Next base: position 8,174 of record JAQFZZ010001443.1, read on the forward strand.
ATGTGGTTCCATTAACAATCCGGACCGTAACGCTCTAGTAGAAAGGCTGAAAATTGCGGTTTTTCCTCTGAGCTGCCCTGGCCTTAGTTTACTTCTATTATGCATGCTAGCTAAACTAACTTATTGTAATGTAACTGCTAGTACTAGAGAGATATGCCAGATTTATCTTCTTAATGGATTTGGTCATGGACAAACGTCAGTTGAGATTGATTAGAAAGGTTTGCTCGATTCATGAAAACTTGTGTGAAGATTATTAATTTCCTTCATGATAAAAGTAGGACTTTTTCTCCAGATATTTTGGAAATCTTTGGAAGATTTATAAGTTAGCACGAAAGATTATCGACATTTGTTTCATGCGATTTGAGAGGAATTTTGGAAGTTTCAAAAATTTCTGGAGCAGTCCATATGTGAATGTTAAAAACATAAATGAGAAATGTGGAAACAGTACATTCGATCTACCAACATATTGATAAAACGATCTAATTTATAATTTTGCTAATAAAATGGTATCCAGCCATGCATTTAAAATTCTTGCTACTTTCACCTCAAACTCACTCTATTCCACAGTACTAATAATACATTCGGTCTGCAAGAGATATTTGCATTTGTATTACGGTGACAATTTGTTAAAAAATCACAGCATCTGGATGGATGTAAAACATGAGAGTGAAATGAGACAATGATTTCTTTGTACAGTTGAAGCCTTTTATCCAGAAAATTGCAATAAAGGGAGGCTTTTTGACTCATTTATCCCTTTTCAATTACTGTCGTTTGCTAAAAGAGAAGCAGCAGCACAGGGATAAAGCCTTTCCTGTCCAAGGTAAAAAATTATATGGACGGACATCATCTATCTTTTGAGACGGGAGCCCACAGGGATGAAATAATGAGTCCAGGTCTGTGTCGTGACAGTTCCATTGAGTCAACTCATTAATAAAATGTCTACCATGTTTCAGTTTAGTAAGGTAGGTTCCGCGTACGGTGATACTATACTTTCTAAAGCTGAAAAGGGTTCGATAAAATCCCGGAGTGTTTTCTTTACCTGAAGGTGGTGAACGAAAATCTAAATAATGAAATAAATTCTGTCCTTGAAAGCATTATCCTTTGATTGTCCTGCAATTATTGTCCGTTATAAAATTTAATTATTTTGAACCAGTGTTCAGAATAAGTAGCAAAAGACACGGAAAGAAACAGAGAGACACTTTAAGCACACACTTTTGCATTGCATCTTGCCATCTTGTAACTTTAACTAGAGTATAAAACCCGGGTGGCAATACATGAGATTCATTTCTTACCCATTTTCGCAACACTTTCAATGACAATGCTATACTCACGACTTCCCTACTATTACTACAATAGATTGGACAAGATCTTTTTCTCTCTTCCTTACCTTCCGGCTTTATTGCAGAAGTTCGCAAATTAAGCAAATGATTTCGCCAGATTTCTCCCACAAAAGGTTTACGAGTCGACAGCATCACCACAAAAGTAATAATTCATTAATCATACAGTAAGTAGTAAAAGGACCTTGATTCTCAATCTTTAAGGTATATAGTGGGAAGGATCATTAAAGTTACACTTGAAGAATTGAATAGGAAAAATTATTAGATTTCTGACGTACAATCAGATAATGAAGTATACAGTATAGAATATCTAAGGTTTTCTCCCTCATTAACTTAATAGTGTCTAATATCAGGCTCAGGCATATTATTATGTATGAATTATAGAGAAACTATCCTGAAATATGGATTCAAAGTACCTACTTGTAAAATTATCTCTACTCATTAAGTTATTTTGCAGTTTATAGTACGTCTCATCGTCAACATAATTATTAAAACAATATTGAGAAAGTGTATGCAATGGAAAATGTGTAGGTTGTTCAACAGATACCTGGAGATTCTAATGATTTTATTACATGAATTACTTACCATAATTCAAATATAAGTAATTTAATATGTTTGACATTTACACAAAAATTATTTTCAAAGCAGTTATCCAATTTCCCGAGCTGCAAAACATTCATAAGACGTTGCGAAACTTTTTTGTGGAAAACAAATGTAATTTCCGGCAGAAAATTTTATTAAAAGTACGTAATACTGAGGAAGATAATATTTCAAGAGAATTGTGGAATCAAATACGAAATTCACTTTTTATTTCTCTTAAGATTATTGGTACATGTCAGTCTTACCGCTGCGTAGTTTCATGTCAAAGAAAATCTTGTAATTAATTTTGAGCCGTCAACGTCAAATCATTTTCTTTAATTTAAACCAGAAAGATCTAAAGATTTGTGATTACAACAAAACAGCACTCATATAATATACTTCAAATTTATTTCACAATAAATCAATCTGTGTCATCCATTAATTTTTTTCCAGGAATAACTGCAAACAGCCTTTTCCAGCTATTGCTATTGGATCAAATCAAGTTAAATTGACATCTTAAGAATAATATTGGTAAATCGTTATCCAACAGGAAAACAAACATTTCGCTACAAAAATAAATTGCACGGTTGTGTTTCCCCGATATCAAAACTATAAAAAAGGAAAAACCCATGTCTGTCAGTCAAGTAAAGGATCAGAAGAAAAGTATCGTGGCGTGAATAAGCTCGTTTAAATCGAAAACAAGACAGTGAGACAACCGTGTGACATTTTCCTTATCACCTGAGCATCACTTCTACAGTTTTATACTTATTACAACATTGTTTTTACAATATCCGCAGCAGTAGTAGTAATAGTAACAATTTTAAAGATGTAACAAAAACATGCATGAAAGAAGACAATCGTATGTGCAAACAAAGGGGTTTAGAGAAAGTCCCGAATAGGATTGCCAAGCATCCAAGCTGGCAATAAGTACTAGGGAAATCCAAGCATTGCGAAATTCGGGTAGTTGATATACTTGTGTGAGATACCCGGTGAAGTCAGTAGGGTTTTACCCGTGCTCCGTGTAGGTAGGCTGTACAAC
>JAQFZZ010001444.1:0-11127 GCA_034696405.1 Isotoma caerulea
GTATCCTACCCCGGGTTTTTTGGGTAGGGGTTTTATTGGGGTTTTTTGGGTACCTTTTTGGCTGGGGTTTTTTGGGTACCTTTTTGGCTGGGGTTTTTGGGTTTTTTATAATATTTAATGCAATAGAACAACAGGTGGAGCTATTATGATGAAAAATTTACAACTAGCAATACTGTTTTAACTAGAGCTTTTCAGAAACTATTCTAACTTACTCCATAGTGCATAGAATTAAATTACTAGAGACTCCTTAAAAAAACTAAAACAAAATAATTATTGCAATTAAAGTTGCAAATTAAGGTTTTAAGTTTTATATCTTTACTCTTTACGGTGGAATTCTTTCAATTCTTTTAAGAGTATTCTTTTTGCACGCTTAATTAATTTTTTACTCAATTTTAGTACAATCTGATTACTTTAATCAGTTCGAATAGCATATATTAATTAAACTTCCTCTTTAAATGAAAGAACATTTAAAGAGGACGTATTGCATATCTTTATTTAAGAAAGTAATTGATCTGGCATGTCACAGTAAAACTGGAATCTCACAGATAAAAAACACAAACTTTTTATTCTTGATTAAAATTCCTTCATGTTATTCTAAATATTTGTACAAATAAATATTTTGTATATTAAGTGTGTCATGCTAAAACTCGCGACTTTTAAATTAAGTTAAAACTTTCCCCCTTAAACTAAAAAACCCTAAAAAAACCCTAAAAACCAGGGGTGTTGGGTTTTTTTCAATAAAACCCCGGGTTTGTCGTACCCTGTGTAAGACCCGTGAGTGATGTTCCCACTCACTGGCCATTAAATAAGTCTAGTGGTTTATATTATTTTACTTTTTCCAACAATGTGATTTTAAACATCAGCAATAGCCTGAGTTGAGAAGCCACTGCCACTGGTTAGCCTTGCACTTTTGAACTGGTGTGCATATTATTGACCACATATAAAAATTAACAAATGTGCACCTCTTACAAAGCAGTAACAGGAGAACTCATCTCCCACAATTCATACTCTATTAATTTAACCCTTATACAATTCAACCCTCACAATTCATCCTCTCTTATAAAATTTTACTGAAGGCAAATTATACTACAATGTGATGGTTTGATTATTAAATACCACAAGGTACTTTCTTAGATTGTAGTGGTAAGCTAACTGTGAGATTATGGGGCGTATGTGAGCTCAAGTTCAAAAACTGCAGTCAATCCGACTGTTTAAGGCTTAACCTCCTGATTTTCTAAAACTCAGGTGACAGGAGTCTGGTGGAAAGAAATGGTTATTTTGTACAATGGATAATCTTAAAAGATTCAAATAATTTCCATTTCAGCGACAATTCAATTTTTTTTCAGAAAAAATATACTGTCCAAAATTTCTAAAAAAAATTCAAAAGTAAATATTGAAAATAATTTCAAAATCAAAAAACTATATCAAAAAAGCTATTTGGGATGAATTGTGAAGCGGATGGAGTTTCCGGAGATGAGATTTGGAGGATGAATTGTCCGGAGGTGAATTGTGGGGATGAGTTGTCCTACACTGTACAAAGCCACTTGCACAACATTCACAAGTTGCACAAAGTCATACCATTTAATTGTTTACCACACACGATTCATTACGAGGTAATGCGAAAATTTAAATTTTTATCATAGAAACCAGAATAACGTAAGCGTGTTTTGTGTCTTTAAACAAATCATTCCAAGATTACACCTTCACCTCTTCTGAGATCAGTGATAGAAAAACCATCCAAAATTAAACATTTTGGGTAAAAAAAGAAAGCTCGTTTCGTCTAGATGATATCGTAAGCCGTATTGTTTGTAATTGCAAATGATCCCATTCTCATGCATTTAAAGTTATACTCGATCTTATCTTGTCTGTCACATATATTCTTTAATTGCAAATTTTAAAGTCTCCCACTTCCGCCGAAGACTTATTCAAGATGTTCAGAGCTCCATCTCACATCATTTGAATCAGCTTAACACACAAAACAAAAATCTTAAATAAAATACAATTCATCTGATAACCTTATGTTATACGTGTATTACATAGATTAAAGAGTAAGAGAGAGTCTGTATATATTGATATATTCTCTGCGTCAATTATAAAGAACCAATTGAAACAATTAGATAAGTGAATCTTATCAACATGTAATGACCCGGACTATGGTTGGGTGTATTGAAATGACTTTTCTACTTCTTGCACTTTCATAGAACAAATAATTCCCAGTCTGCTAAAAATGCAACTGTATAGTATATCATTAAAAACATGTTTTTATTCATTATTAAGTAGCGAAAGCTGCTTTATGAGATCGCTCTGTCTGTCTGTCTGTCCGTCAGTCCGTCACACCGATAACTTTCGAACGCTTGGAGTAAATCGCGCGCAGTTTTTTGCGCTAGATTTCTCTTGTCGCAAAACCCTTTGGTATTGAAAATCAGCGCGCTGCGCAAGGTCAAACTGGTTCGAAAAATAATGTCAAAGGTCAAAAAAGGTCATTTTTCACATTTTACATCATTGGATAGCTCTGGAAAAGTAGATTATAATATGAAATGATACTCATGTTCTATGATGACCCCTAAGGTCATGATAGAGGAGGTCAACGGTCAAAAAGTTAAAATTCCCAATTTCGTATATTTAGTTAGATGTTCAAGTGTAGATCAAAATTAGGTATGGCACTTTAATGTTTGGTGACCTCTAAGGTCAAAAGGTCACACTATCAAATTTTTTATTTTATATCCTAAAATTTTAGACATTTCTATTGCTTTCGCTACTTTTCTATATATTCCGTTTGATGTGGTTTATTTATTTCTGCGAAACATTAAAAAATCAAATAAATTACCTCTTTTGCTGCATCTGCACCACCAAAATACGTTTTGAGGATTCATACTTTAAAATAACGATTCTTTATATCTATTAACTATCAATTGTGAATATAAAGAGCTAGTTATTTCACTTCTTTCATGCATTTCCATAATAATTATTATTACTACAAAATTCCATATTTTTAGCAACAAATATTTGGACATAGACCCCAAAAATCCTATGCAAGTAATTGATTCAACATATTTCTTGCATAAATATCAGGTTGCGTTTGGATTTCTTTGACGAACAACTTCCTATAAACTAGGTAGTTCATATAAAGTCCAAACATTTTTACTTTGCTATGACATGGTTAAAATGTTTTGATTTCTTCTTTAGCCCAATGGGGATCAGAATGCATTGAAAATGCCGTTGCTATTATTAACACTATGTAGTTGAGGCTTCGTACGAAGGCTGAAAATAATCATCGGACAATATCTCTGATATCTGAAAACATTTTATATTCCTAAAGTCCTACCAAACTGTTCATTGAAAAAGCCGTACCAAAAGGGTTTTCAAAGCCAGGCCGGACTTATCCTCGGCACGTGCCTGTTAAAGATGCCACTATGATGTTAGTCTGCTACGAAAGTGCATATGCTATTTTATTTCCTGCTATCATATTACCGCTATGAAAGGCGTTACTATACTGTCTTTGCTATGAATAGCCGTGCACCCACGTTTCTTTGTTATTGAGGCGACGGGTGCTGTTATTTTTGTGTTTCTATCATTTGATCACTATGAAAAGAGAAGCTATATGTTTCTAATGCTATCAACCTTCGATAACCGGTTTTTAGTTTTCATCTACTGCTCAGCCTTATTCCAATCGAATTATCATTCAATTCCATTCAAATCAGGAATTGAATGAAATGCAGGAGGCATTAAATTTAAATCTTCATGCGTAAATTCTTTCGGAAAATATTGTTGCGTTTTTAAATTTTTAAGACTTTGATTGGAAAAATTCAATTGCACTTAAGACGCCCTTGTATATAAGGCCTTCACCTCAAATTTCTTAAAAAAACATGTATAACACGTGTCTTATTTATGCGGTTTTAGGGTAATTGAAAAGCTGCATTTTGTAGCTGTCAGCTGTGGACTGTGAGATAAACATTTGCTATACAAACCTAGTTTGGTCTCTGTAAATCTATAATTGATTTCCCAAAAAACTGAGAACAATCAAATGAATTAAATTCACTCTACGACTGTTGTTCTGGTAATAAAGTAATAATATTCATAAAATATTAAAAGCATTATGAATTAATGTAAAGACAATTTAGACGTAACCAAGCAACAAAATAGTTTTTATTGTCGATATAAAATTTAGATACCTATCCAGGGTTGTGCCAATTAATGGTTAAATAATTGAATTAATAATTATTTCTCAATTAAAATTAAATGAATTATTAATTAAGCATTACAAATTACTTTTCCAAAAAAATTCTAATTCATTTACTAATGAATAATTATTCCCACTTTCAACTTTAATTTAAATAACCAGTAATTATTATTGCGTTTTGAAATTTTAATTGAATTAATAATTGCTAATTATTTCTCAATTAAAATTAAAAGAATTCTTAGTTAAGCATTAATTTTCCAAAAAATTCTAATTAAATTACTAATTAATAATTATTTCCACTTTCAATTTTAATTCAATTAACCAATAATAATTATTGCGTTTTAAAATCTTAACTGAATTAATAATTAACAATTATTTCAATAGAAAATGTTAATTCAACTAACAATTAAATAAGAATGAAAAATACTGAAATTAACAATGAATTATTTTTAAATCAAAATTTCTAAGCATATCAATACATTTTAACTATTTATGCCATTTCAATTTAAAATATATGCACCTAGTTATAAAAATATACAATTTTAAGGATACAAAACGAAATTTATACTGAAGTGCACGAAGAAAATATCCAATGCTAAACAATTTTTCATTTTTATTGAATAAAAATAAAAATTATTGATTAATTCATATAAATCACCAATTACTAATTAAATTATCAATTATTTACCAGGTTTAATTAATAAATAATTGAAATATAAATTCATTGACTTTTTTATTGATTATTTATTTAATTCTGAATTAATTTGAAATTTTTAATTCATTATTAATTAGATTTTAAATAACTCGAAAATTTTTTATTCATTAATAATTCAAATTACCAAATTAATTCATTATGCCATCCCTGTATCTATCAAATGGCACATAATGCATGTAATATATTATGTGCGATATGTTTTAGTAAACATTTTCATTGTTTGTTAGAATTTATTTTTGTTTTGGTTATTGTATTTTTATTTTGCTATTATATTCTAAAATGAGTGGGAAAATTTGAACGAAACAAATTTTACCCAGAACGGCGCCATATTTTAATTGCAGTGTTTTTGGGTCTGTTGTCTCCAAGGCTCATATGAAAGTGAAGTCCAGCAACTTGAGTACTGAATAAAGTGCCAACAGGCCAAGCCCCAGTATAAACATAATCACTATATCCTGGTATTATTTTTCCGTACATATTCAGTGGAACGGTAGTTGATATAGTTTGCTTGTGCACATCGAAACCGATATTAGGTAACTCTGCAGGCTGATTTGTTCCAAAAGTTGCAGATCCTCCACCTTCAGCCCTGAAAAACAACCCAGCGTAACTTGATGTCACCTCAGTCCATCTTGTTCCTGGCCAAATAGTGGAAGGGGTTGACTGGCCTGGTAATTGTGTGTAAATATATCCAATAGGGACTGAAATTAAAAATAATTGATTAATTTAAATTTTATGGATTTGAACGGACTATGAAGACGTTTCGTTGTTGAAACTTATAATATTGAGTAGAAACTTTCATCTGACATATTATTATATTATGTACCTTGGCTAGATTGAAGTCCAGAAACGGTAGACTGCAATGTAGTTATTTTTGCAACATTTTGGTTCAAAGTACTTTGCATAGTGGAAGTTGAACTTTGCAACGCAGTTATTTTTGGAATGTTTGAATTTAGAGTGGTTTGTAAATTGGAAGTACTAGTTTGCAAATTTGTTATTTTTACCCCATTTTGAGTAACCGTTGTCTGAATCGTCGAAAAATTTCGTTCCAAATTGGTAATCTTTGCAACATTTTGGTTCAAAGTATTTTGCATAGTGGAAGTTGAACTTTGCAACGCAGTTATTTTTGGAATGTTTGAATTTAGAGTTGTTTGTAAGTTGGAAGTACTAGTTTGCAAATTTGTTATTTTTACCCCATTTTGATTAACGGTTGTCTGAATCGTCGAAATATTCCGCTCCAAATTGGTTATTTTTGCAACATTTTGGTTCAAAGTGTTTGACATAGTGGAAGTTGAACTTTGCAACGCGGTTATTTTTTGAATATTTAAATCCAGGGTGTTTTGTAAATTGGAGGTGTTAGTTTGCAAATTGGTTATTTTTACCCCATTTTGAGTAACGGTTGTCTCAATGGATGAAATATTTCGTTCCAAATTACTGATTTTTGCAACATTTTGGTTCAAAGTATTTTGCATAGTTGTAGTTGAACTTTGCAACGCAGTTATTTTTGGAATGTTTAAATTTAGGGTGTTTTGTATATTGGAGGTGTTCGTTTGCAAATTAGTTATTTTTACCCCATTTTGAGTAACGGTTGTCTCAATTGCTGACACATTTCGCTCCACATTGTTTATTTTTGCAAGATTCTGGTTAACAGTTGTTTGAATCGCGGTTGTATTTTTCTCTAAATTTGCAATTATTGCTGCACCTTCAGTAAGAATTGTTTGAACGGCAGAAGCGTTTATTTGCAATGCTGTTATTTTTACCCCGTTTTCAGTTACAGTTGTCTGAATGGCTGTAGTATTTCTTTCTAAATTGTTAATTTTTACCCTATTTTGCGAAGCTGTAGCTTGAATACTGGATGCGGCTGTTGCCAAGTTGTATATCTGTACTTTATTGTTTGCTAGAGTTGTCTGCATTTCGGAAACATTTCTTTCCAAGTTTCCTACCTTTACACCAGTATGTGACATATTAGTTACAATTTCAGAAAGATTAGTATTAATTTTTATTATTTGTTGACTATTTTCAGCAATATTTATTTGAAGCTCGGAAATATTGGTTGAAGTTTCCAGCCCGCTATCCAAGAGGAGTGTTTGGATTTCGGAAATTTTTGTTTTTAAAGTTGATATTTCTTGGTCTTTATTTTCGGAATCGGTTTGAAGGTTGGTAACAGTATTCTGCAATTTAGTTATCTGTAACCTATTTTCAAATAGAATGTCTTGTATCTCGGAAACACTTAATGACTGCCGTTTCTGGCAAATAACTTGATTCCTTCGTAGACAAGATGCTTCTACCCAATGACCGTCACGTTCGGCATTTATATTGTTTGATTTCGACAAACGGGAATTCATCTGGAGACAATTTTTGTCCGAATTATTTGATGGGGAACTTCCGGTCAACCAGTTAGAGTATTCGAATGCAGATTTGTCAGCATCCCATTGGAAGTTATTTGTCCCGTTAATTCGACTTGCGGCGAGCCATAAATTGTCAACCATTTGAGAATCTTGATAAATAAATTTTTCAAGGAACTTCTGTTCTTCAGCAGTTTTGATAGACAAGACAGGAGACGATTCGCGTGTTAGGTCGAAACAAAGTGTGTAAGCCTCCTCAGCTGTGACGAATTCGTCGAGAATTTTGAAACATCTTTCATCTTTGTAGGGAGTCCACGTGTCATCTAGACATGCTGTGTTTCCTGTATTCAAAATAATTATAACATTTAGATATATATTATGTAGCGAAGCTACTTTATGGTAATACTATGTCTTTCTGTATGTCCGTCCGTCACATAATTTATATCATATGAGCAAATAAACTTTTCCATGTGCCGTATTTTCGTTGAACTTGTGAGAGCAATATTATATTTTTCGGCAATATTTGAAATAGCCAACTTGCGGCTATTGATCTATATTTAGTTGCTGGCTTGCTAGTTTAATAAGCTATAAATCGCGTTTTTGTTCAGACATTTTTAGATATTTCGATTGATTTACTTTTTGATTGGTTTTAATGTTCCCGCCATTGCTTTAGTTACTTATATAGTGGACAAGTCATTGGCGGGAATGTAAAAAAGCAAATAATGCAAAGATTAGTTGTATTTTGCTGATTTGGCGAACACTGGAAATACAATTGTTGATAGAGGAGTTAAATAAAATATAGAAAACTTACCAGAGTCAAAAAAGATGTTTAAAATAATAAACATAAATGTAAAGTAGATAGTTGACTGCATGATAGAGTTTTATTTGTACGAATAACTACGAAGAAACTTTGGCGATAGTAAACTCTAACTAAATACGAAATTTGAGTACAAAATCTGCGAGATGTGAGGTGACCCAAGCCAAAGCCTGTTTCTACTTTTGTGCAGTTTTAAAAGGAAGATTCGTTCTTTTTATACACCGGTATCTACAATTAATTCTGTAGGCTGATGAGACGAGATTTTCATAAATTCCGTCAAACATCAATTCTCACTTCTTGAGCAACAATCGAATAAGCCGAAGATTACTAAGATTATATAATTGCAATAAATCCAGCAGTAAATCATCTGCAGCTTTAGATATTTGTTTTGAAGGCTTTACTTCCATTTGTTGTGACTTAAACGAAAGGCAATATATCAAAAAAGTATAATAGCTGCAAAAATTTTAGGAAACTTTTATATTTAGAAAATATTTGGAAATTCTAAATAATTTAAAATCCTTTCATAAAGACGTAAATATAGCACGACATCCAATTATTTAATGGACTGTAAATTGATTTTTAAAATTGCATTGAAATATGGAGATATATCATATGCATTGTTTTCAACATTTTTTTAAATTTTTGATATTATGTAAGTTGTTAATATTTTTAATTTTATTAATGGAAAAACTGTCCAACAAGCTAAATCAGTAGGATTAAGTTGATTATCAAAATGAGTTTACGGCTTTACAATTTCAGTGAAAATCGGCAAAATGCAGTAGCTGATGTCACATTTAAATTAGGAAGTTAGTATATGCATTAATCTAAAATTAACTCTGATAAAGCTAAATTTGTAAATATGCACTTGAAAATGTAAATGTAAGTGGAATTAAAATGGGATTGAATTGACCTTGTTTTGTCAATCATATAAATTTGCATAACATGCTACATACCATAAGTGCTCAAAGTGCAACAAAAAACATTATAAGTTAATAAATTTAATTTTGACAGGTTTGACTATTGCAGATTGTTTAGTTTGCAGATATCCACATATGCGTCTGCCCCCTGTGTTCGTCCATCTGTTCCAGAGTCAACAATGATTAAATGTTATTGGGACAGATGAGTCAATCGTTCTAAAAAATATTTGCAGTTTCTGAAATTCTACTGTCTGATCGTCGAATTTAAGCACTCAAACAAGGTCTCAAATTGGAATTGGAAAAATATAGCAGTAACCGGCTAAAGCATCGAAAACTATCTGTTCGAAAATCGAAAGGTTCGAAGGCCAAATTTGCAAAAATGTTTTCAAAATCTGTAAGGCAAAATCTCTGTTATACACATCTCTAAAGTAGGACATTTAAATATATATGAATACCCAAGTTGCTCCAAATAGTTTCAAAGTTGCAAAAAAGGGCAAAAAAGGTCAAAAAGGTCAAAAAGGTTAAAAAGGTCAAAAAAAGTCAAGGTCAAAAAAACGTCAAAAAACGTCAAAAAACCCAAAAAAGGTCAAAAAGCTCAAAAAACTCAAAAAAGGTCAAAGTGGTTAAAAAGGTCAAAAAACGTCTAAAAGGTCAAAAAATGTCAGAAAGGTCAAAAAACGTTAAAAAAGGTCAAAAAATGTCAAAAAGGTCAACAAGATCACAATAAGGTCAAATTTTTGTCAATTTGGAAACATTTTTTTCTGAAATTGTTTCTTAAGTTTGCCACAAATTTTTTCAACTTGCCCCACATCGTTTCAAATGCCTCAAATGCCTTAAAATATTTAAAATTTGCAAAAATGTTTAAACTTACAAAACTTAAAGTTTTTAAATTTATCTGACGATACTTGATTATAGTTTTAGTTGTAAAGTTTATGTTAACTCCAATTGTATACATAATTTATTGTTGTTTGTATCACCCTTATGATATTTTTATCATTTATAGTCATTATACTCCGTAAAGTAAATGATTAATCACAACGATCGCTATGGTTCAAATGTGTTTCTGGAGAAGTGCAATAAAATTCAAGCTAATCCAAAATTTCAAAATTATAATTCTTAAATGCAAAAGAAAAATGAAATAGCCTACTAACCCCGAAAATGTTAAGTGCATACTTGACCATTTATGATTTTACCTTATTGTGTAGGTTTATTTGAAGAGGCTTATAAATTTTGTTTACTCCTTTTAGTTAAATGACATTTTCATATCTCTTAAATTTTAATGCAATAAATCATTTTTAAACTTGTATTGTAGCAACAATAATTTTGTTTAATGTTAGGACATGTATCAATAATGAGTTGAATACCTTTGATGCAATCATACTAACTTTGATATGCAATACATATATAATGCTTTATTCAGAGGGCTCAATTTGCACATCAGCGAAACTTTTTTCCGGCCAGAGACACACGTTGCTTCTGTCAAAGTAAGGGCTTTTATTTAATCTTTACAAGAATTACTTAGAAATAATGCATGAATTTTTCAATATACTTGCATCAACTTAGACGTTTGGAGTGTTGACAAAAAAGGTTTTAAGCAGTGAGTGTTACCATCATATTTAAGACAGCATGAAGGTAAAAATTAACGGAATTTTATTCATTAGGCTTCCCATCTCTGTCATATCTAAATTTGCTTCGGAGATTGGAGTAACTATTTATGAAAGGTTTGATTTCAACACAATAGAATTTGCAGGGATTTTTTTTCAAGAAATATTGACGTTTCAATGGAAATGAATTACCTTATTTCTGAATCAGGAAAAAAGATCCCAAACTAGCAATTGTCCATGAAAAAATTCAATTACCGTAAATCATGAATAAGAGCCCCATGAGGAGTTGTTTTTTCAAACTGCCAAAATGGGTGGGGCTTTATTTCGGGGGGCTTTTATTTTGTTTTACAAAATAAAAATCACTTAAAATGTAGATAAAATCATAGAAATTCGGTTTATTTCAACGATTTTGCAGTAAAAAAAGAGAATTTTTGTGATATAAATGTCTTTACACTTAAATCGTAACATAATTTGAGCCTTATTAAGTATCGTCAGATGCTTTATGTGAACGCTCATGGTGTCTGTTAGTCTGGTAGTCCGGTAGTCCGGTAGTCC
>JAQFZZ010001445.1:0-11122 GCA_034696405.1 Isotoma caerulea
GTCGGTCGACTTCAAGATGTTCCTGGTGTTAAGTTAAAGTGTATCCGGGGTAAGCATGACTTGCCGCATCCACAGAATAAATAGAGGATCCTAGCATTTCAAAAGCAAGATTGTTTTTCTTTTTATTATAACCCATTTTTGTTAGAAATAATAAATACATCATGTTAGTACTTATTTAATAAACTCAATTCCACTCATGAATGTATTCTGTAACCATAATTTTCGTACGTGTCTCGATTTTGCATTTCTTCTATAATGTTCTCTAGTTAACAAGGTTGTAGAAATAACAAAGAAAATGATACCGTCTGCATGTAAACTTTCAAATATTATTTAGGCAAAATGTGCTTTATCTCTCTCTCTCTTTGTAGATAATCTAATCATCGGTTATCCCGTTATCCGCATAGACGTAAGAATAGTATATTATAATATTATTCTAACGTCTTTGGTTATCCGTGATAGGTTGTGTAATCTATGTATATTGCCCAAATCTGCTATAGCGATAAATGCCAACATAAAAGGCGAAGTTATAATTCTCCTAAATATTCTAAACCATCGACGTGTAAATTATATACATACTTAATGCTCATCTTTTTCATTAAATTTCCGTGAAAAATAACGTTAAATGGAATTAATTAGAATGGAATTTATTATTGTCCGATTTCATTTCATTGAGGTAAATATTTATGATGCACTACGTAAACTGAAAGATTTGATGTTTTGAATAGAATTCTTCATGATACATTTGCGTAGTTACAGAGCATTTTTTGCGACAGGTGTGTTTCGAACTTACGAAAATTTACCTAGACTCTTGTCATCCAAATTCTGAAAGTACTTGCAATTATCGTTCGTATGATCTGGCATGTGGCAACCGTAAACTATTTACCCACAAAGATTTCCCTTTCTTATAACCTAATTTCGAAGTTGTTTGGGTTCAGTTTGTTATGAAAAGAACAAAGATTATTTCTTAAGCACGAGTATGCCTCCATCATTAGAACAAACTGATTGTTTGCGAGCATATGCTACATTCTGTCTAGGTTCTAGTGTAAAAAGCTATTTCAATGGTTATTTTCTTTGCTCTTGATCAAACCCTTTGATGCGACTACACGTTCCCTGAAGTCCCCACAGTTGCATAAATTATTTTTCTCTCTGTTTACAACTAATTTCAGTTTTCGACTAACTTAACGGCTCATTTATTTCAGAATTTCTATTGTAAGGAGCATCTGGAATACTGGGAATCCGCTTGCGTCGAAGTTATTGAATTGTATTCTTTTTGTAACTAAATGTATGCATGCTTTTCAATCGAACCCAGTAAAACTAAACTTCATCTCGGAACCTCATTCAAGAATAAGATCACTTGACAGAAAAGGTGACTAACTCCATTCTTTCATCTCAAAACGATTATTGGTCTTATTATGTAGGGCAGGGTCGTTCGTGGTATAATACTTTGACTTTGTTAGTAAATAAAACAGAGAGTTGCAATTTGCAATAATCTGTTACTTCATGTCATCAATGTCATGTACTGGAAACTGGAGAAAAATAGAATGAACGAAACAATAGCTGTTTTTTCATAAAGCTCACTAGGTAAAATAGTAAAATCGTTTCTTGAAGTCTTTGCATGGACCTATCGTTTTCAGCTTTTATTATGAATTCGTATTAGTTAAAGGTACCTTTTACTTTGCTTGCATATTTAAACTCACAATAATTATCAGGTTCATGAAGAATAAAGTAATAAACATAGATCTAGAATGGAATCGTTTTTATTAATTTATTATTCACTATGTAACTTTGATAAAACTGCTCATAAAATCCCTGGTAAAAATTGAAAATATGTAGCTTTTTGCCATTTGAAATGTATTTGTCAATGAGAAGTAAGAATGTGACCTAATCACGAAAACAATTTTGGAAAAGTTACTTGAATTTAACCGTTGAGTTATGAACTTTGATAAAATTAAAGATGGAATAAAACAAGCATGTAATATGAGTGCTATTACCTGCATTCGATTCGAAGTGCGGGCGGGGTGTACCACTAACCCAATTCTTGCAGATGGACATTTTTACTAAACCTGAATGAAAAAATAAGTTATTTTGCTCAATTGTTTGAAAGTTCTGAATGCATTTGAATTATGCCTGAAACCTGTGATAAAACCCATTGCATTTGGTAAATTTTGGTAACTTGAAAAAAGTTCTAAAGTCTGTGGTCTATTATGTTGAGTTTGTGGTAGAATAGGAAAATAAACCCTATTTGTCGGCTTTTTTCAGGGAATAACTTGAGATCCTTTGTGACCTAGGAGGCTATGCAAATTATTGTTATGTCTTCGGACAGATTGAGTTGAGGCTGGAAGAATGTGGGTGAGCCCAAAGGTGAGAAAGATTTCTTGAAATTAGTGTGCACTTAAGAATTCTGTGGGCTCATTGTGTAACCGTGCATGAATCATTTCACTAAGCCCAGTAAGAAAGAACCAACCACTCAAGTGCAAATTAAATGACAAACAGAAAGGACAAATAATTATGTCAATAGCTGCACAAGACTTCTTCAAATATGACTAAAATTTCAATGAAATTGTATTAGATTATGTTAGCTGCCTATCGCATCCATTCTATAGTTTATGGTAAAGAATAAGTAATTTCAAAATTTAGATTTATGTTGATGTTATCTTTACATGATTAATCATAAAGCATGTAATAAAGCACTTTTAAGTTCATCTTTCTCGTCAAGATAAATTTGGAAAAGCCAAATAATGTTTCAAGCCAAAAATGACATTTCAAATCCATTGCAAAAATAATATTTGATATGAGTTTATGATATAACAATGAGTTTTTTGTGAGCTGTGAAAAACTACCAGAACACAGAAATACCATTCGCGTTTTCTGTCAAATCGAAGGAAAATTTTGCTGAGATGCTCAGATTTAGACTTAGATAGAGTTACCTAAGATGAGAAAAAGGTTTATTTTTCGGAGGATGTTTTTTAATATAGATTCATTGCCATATTTTGATAGTTTCTAATGTTATTGCAATACAATTGCTATATTTGCTATATCCCCAGTTGTATAAATATTATAATGTATGTATGTATGCTTTTATTTAACGAATCACATCATTTTTCCGAAGAAGAATACAGATTCAGAGCTAACCTAATGACTTAACCTAGTTATTTAAATATTACACTAATCTAAGGGGGATGGCTTCAACAACTTATTCCACATTTTTGATAATTTGGAACTCTGACTATCATTCAACATGACATTATATAGCGCGACTAGAATAAAGTATAATAATGATTTGAGTATTTTGCACGTTTGATAACATATATAAAAGAAATATAAATAACAAAATTTTCATATTGCAGTAACACTAACACATATCGATTGTGGAAATCGGATGAAACATAGATACTTACATTGGCATGCAAACATTATACTATCAAATCTAATATTAAAGCATTTTGAATTAGCTGGTAGCGAGACATTTTTAAGTAAAGTACAACTGAGTTTTAAATGTTAACGAAATTGAACATGAACAACTTTCAGCATTCAGAAATGCAACCTTACCTTGACCAACACCTGAAAATTTGAGGTCAAGTTGACCTCAAGTTTTCAGGTGTTCTTTCTTACTCTAATTATAAAATTGTCCATTGTCAGCCAATCGATAAAAATCTTACTCATGGATATACGAAGAAACCAAAATGTTTTTTAATTACCAAATAAAACATTTTTCCTGTAATTTAAAGCTTTAAAACTGGTTTGAAAATGCTCATCTATTTTTATGAAATTCAAAATTCAGAAGAATCTTTTCATTTTAAATAAAAAGTAAGCATAACTTGTGTATAGTATGAGATATATGTACACTAACTGTGGCTGTGCTTGTCTCACTTGTCTGTATCATTAAAGATATAAATTGCTTGTTTCAATTAAAATAAATAGGAAATGTGTGAGATAAACATTTTTCCAAGTTAGATACTTCAAAGCAAAAATATTTTTAAATCTGCCTTGAGGCACTTAAAAGTGAGATGATCTTTAAAAAGTTTAAACACACCTTCAACATGCGTTCAACTTACCCATTACAGTGAATAGTTAAATAGGGACGGTCATCCTTGCCACAAGCTCACACCTCACATCCTTTATTTTTTGTTAACGTAAACTGTTACTGTTAATCATGAGGATTGACAGAAACACCTTTATTTGATGAATCGTTTCATGAACAAATTTTGTATATGAATGAAAGACCTATTTTTTGACGAAAGTAAAACAACATATTATAATTCTATTCGACTGACGACCGTCTTTTGGAAATTTCTTGAAATGCATGGTTTCCTCATGGCCAATTTAAAAATGTGATTTAGAAATGAAAGAAAAATCATTAGTTTTTGCTCATGGATAACATTATAGTGTCGTCTGCTCGTATCAACAACTCTTAAATAAAGATCATGTACTAGTTTCATGATCAATCAGCACTTCTCTTGTTTAAAAGACTAAAAAGTTCGGTAAGTTTGCAATTTTTTTGCAGGAGACATGCTGCAAAACAAGAGTTTTCTGAGAATTATTTCAAGAGATAAGATCAATATCTTTATCTTATCTTTTGTACCTACCCATATTTTAATTCAAAAACATAACTAAAGACAACGACGTCATCTTGAGCGTAAGAACTTTATCAGATAAAGTTTCGGAAATGCTTCAGAATTTAGAATAATGTATTGGATTCAAAGGCTTGTCCAAAGATAATAATGACATAAATCTTTTTCTTCAAGAAAAGTCCATGAAGTCATGTTGAAAGCCTTTCGTATGTCTTTTTTGGCTTTAGATATATTTTCTCATATAAGGGAAACGTTTCTTGCGAACGAAAATAAAAGTCTGAAAAATCGTAAAGTTATACTGGTTCAACTAAAATATTTAGTAGAGTAATAACATGGAATCGATGAAGCTGCATGATAATGATATTCGGTTTTTACAAATTCATTAAAATAAAATCGAAAAGTTTTTAAAATATTTGAAACGAAAACAGCGACCAAACTTAGCAAAGAAAATATTTTTATTTCATTAAAAATGTAAAAGAACTGTCTATTTTGTAAATATTTTTTAAGTTTGAAAGAAAGGAAACATTAAAATTAAACATTAAAATTTCAAAGAAAGGAAACATGTTAGCATTTATTTATTGAATAAAGAGGGTTCTTTATTCAATGGTATTTATTTATATTTCGTAGATTTTTTACTCGACATAATTTTGACCATTTTTAATGTATTTTTAAATCAAACTGGCAAAGGAAATTAATAATTATGGATTTAACTTTTTGTCAAAACTTGAACTTGTTAGTTTATACATAATATCATTCATCATTATGGTTATGTCAGATTTGTACTAAATGCGTTCAGCCTTGCAGGAAAGATAAATCGGCCGTGTGTGTGTTTTCTTTCTATTTTTCTTAACTGGCAGATGTATTTAAGTGACCTTTTTATTTTTTATCTTTTTGAAAGCTTTGAAAGGGAAAGGAGTGGTTAAATCACAGCACACGACTATCAGAAGAATCGATAGAAATAGTCTACATTTTCTATAAAAACATGACTACATCAACAATACTGAATAGTTTGAAAAAGTTATGTCACGCCTTCGGAATAGTAATGTTATGCCATTGGTCTGTTTTTTTTCAAAAAGATGTAACAGGACAATTGAAGTTTATTGCTTGGGGTTGCCCTTACATCATATAACCATATGACATAATAATAAAAGACAAACAATGACAGCAACAACAAAATGGAAGCTGCGTTGCTTGCGACAATGAATCTTTAATTCATAGTCCGGTAAGTTCAATAACTGTTAATGTGATGATGTTAATTACCTTTAAATTAAATACTAATTTCATTGTATGCTATCACCAAATTTATTTTTGAAACAGTATTTGAACAGGTGTATGATGGGATGAAACACTCAATTCAACTTATAATTTGCATTATAGGCTTCATAGGTTAGTCAATTTGTAGGGTATAAAACTGGAAGTATGCACTGGAAGTTTAGAATGCATTCATTATAAACCTTTAACCGTATACCATAATGAGGAGAGTTAGTGGAAGTCATATTGATTTGAATCTATCAACCATGACTTCTGTAAACCATTATCATTCTCCAAATCAATTTATATGTAATCGATGATGTTACGAAATAGTTTAGCCATGCAATAGCAAACATTTATATTCACAATACAGCGTGATTGAATGTGGTATGGGAATAAAATAACCTTGAAGCGTTACATAAAAGATTTCCTTTAAATTTCTTTTCCTTAGTTCTTAGAAGGATTAACCTCTAGAAATGACATAAACTTGGTCCTCAATTTTTAGCCAAATATATGCATATTTCGGCGAATGAAAAAGCTGTAAAACCCTTTTGAGTACAGAGGCTTTGTGTGTATGTAACCTTCAGTATTTTTGAATTTAAGTTGAGTAAGGATGCTGTAACAAAATGCAATAACATTATAGTTCCTTATGATCGAGTGACCTAATCGAAGGTGATTTTTGGTTGTTGTTCTGAACTTGAAAACCCATTCTTAAACTGACCTTCATGTATTTAAGTTAAGTGACATGTGGTTTTCTTTCATCTTAACCATTCATACACCCAAGACAACACTTCATTACTTGAGTTATTATTCTCACCTGAGCTCACCCACTTCGTACCGTAATCGGAATCCCTCAAACCTTATTAACATATTATGATTCCCAATGAGTAAACTCGCTGAAGATATTTATTTCAAGTTATTTTCGAATTGAGAAAAACAAAATTTTCTAGATTTGATATTTCTGGTTTATCGAATATTATAATGGTACTTGTTCTACATACATTTACCTTCCTCAACAAAGTTATTTATGACCTTGCAGGAGAAATGCATCTTTAATAATAATTGTCAACAATAGACTACAGTCACGCAATAATATTTGTTACCTCATATTTACCTCTTACGTTACTTTCTTTATCTTAAAATTTAGGGTCGTATAGAAGAATTATTTTATGTAATCTGCAATATAATCATTATAAATTTAAACCTGTCCTTCAAAATACTCTTTGAAAAGGGAACACAAATAAACAGCGAACAAAGAATGAATATCTCTCACTTGAATAAGTCTTCCGGCTTTTTCTATTGTTAAAATTTAATTCAAAATGTTAGAATTTTAGACGATAGAAATTTAAAAAGTTGCATAATAAGTTATTTCATAATCCTGTCAATTTCAAAACTCTCTTTTATTTAAAATATTTTGTGCATTTCCTTCTTTGATATTTGATACTATTCGTGTTTGGCAAGTTTAACAGGTTCGAAACATTTGACTCGAAACATTTTCTGCAGAATATTATTTCGAATGGAAAATCTATACCATGTATCTTAAAACATTTCACATGTTTTAACAACCAAAAAGGTGCGTATTGATGATGAAAACTACCAATCGTAACCACCTAGGTGACCTACATAATCGACCGTAAGAAAAGATACTTGAAGGTATAATCTTTGCTTTCATTTAGTTCACAGTTACATTTTCCAAAATATCTACCCAAATACCCACATCATCTTCAAAAGAAACTTTTCTTAGATAAGACTGAAAGTTCAAAGGTGTTTGAAGAAGGTGAAGTAAACGTGTGGGTTCGGTTCCAATCATTTGTACAATAATAGGCTGTAAAGGTAACAATAAGTAAACTTGAGGCGCGTGCGAGATGTCGAGATACATCCGATACGGTCCTCGTAACTCTGAAACCTTTAAGATAATCTTATGCGGAAGAGAAGGGTTCTAAAACTAAAGGAAACAAATAGATGTAACGGTAATTCGCAGAACTTCTTCGTATTAGGGTTATTATTGTTAAAAGTAGAAAAAATACGAGATAGGAATTTTTAGAATGAAATAGCATATGTTCAACAAAGCATCCTTCCAAAGATGACAGTCGTGGCAGGCATAGAACATCATTATTGTCAGCAATTGAATGAGCTAAACAACACCAGAAATCGGAAACGAGAAATAATGTAAAACTTTTAAAGATAAATACTTTACGGTTGCCACATGCTAATAATCTTCGACCCCTAGATCTTAAAAACCTAAGATGGATCTTAAACCAATGAGCATTTTACAAAAAATGCTTAACAAAAGAACCATTGAAGTGATTAGAATTTCATGTCATTAGTCGAGTCAATCAATGTTGTATCGTTCGTCTTAATTCAATACCACACTACTCTTGCAAACCCAAAGTTTGAAAAATTGAGTATTAATGAGCTTTATTACACCCAACTTTAATATGCGTTGCTATTTATTTTCGAATTTCTTTTCAATTTATAAAGGGACAAATATCCATTACCGAACAGTTTTGCTGCTTTTGGTTAGAAATCCGTTGTGCAGCAAATTTCTAGTCAACAAGAACATATTCTTGTTACGCATACATTATGTGTGAGATTAAAATTAATTATTAGTATGGGTAAGTAAGATATTTTTAACCATTTTATTCTGATTCTAATCAACTAAGTTTTAGCTCTTTCATGCATTAAAAAATGAAATTAAAATTTTATTTTTAGATCTCAGTTTGTACGAATTATTTATAAAACGATAATAAAGACTTTAAACATTCGTTTTATATAAAAATACTCCCAAATTGAGAGCTTGCATTAGGTGAATTTTATATATTGTGTATTTGTCCCAGAGAATAAGGAACCATGCATATATTGTAATATATACAATATATGCATGGTTCCTTACTCGCTGATTTGTCCTGGTTATCAAATTTAGTTTTTCGGATGAAAGTAGACAAAGGGATGAAATCAAAATTGAAATATTACTGGCCATTGCATCTGGTCAACTGATCAATGAGTCTACAACTACAACCCCCGACAGTAAAAGTATTATTGTGCCTGCTTCGGATGACGAATGTCATTTAAGATTTTATGCAATGGTAGTGCGACTAACAGGGACTATAGAATAGAACCCGGAAAACCTCCCAAAAACATTATTATTATCCCATATGCAACCGAGTGGCCTAAAGGTACCTAATATTGAGCCAACTCTTCTCGTAAATACATAATAATATTATCCAGAGGTTGGAGAAGATTAAAAAAGGCGTCCATGACACCCGGGTGTGGAAGGGTGACGGGTGGTCAAACTTTTTCCTAAAAGGACTTACTTTTAGTCACACAAATTGAACAAATGTCATTCATATCTGATTTTAAGCAAGAAGAACATTGAAGAATATTACATTAAGGACTGTAAGCGAAGTAAGGATTTTCGGATGTATAAAAGTTGACAGTGTGAGGTTGGCATTTTCACCAAATAGAACAGAAGAAGATTGAATGATTTTTGTAAATAATTATGAACAGAATTGTAACGACTAACCCAAGTAGCATAAATTTGTATGCGTTTGTGACTATAGGTAATAATGCACTGTGCACTATTTTTACGCACTGGTTCACTAAATAACCCTTGCCCCTTCCAACGAACATGTGGATGGACATTATCTCAAATAACTAACTAAATTATATTCGATGGACGGAGGCAGTAACACAACTTTAGCATATTTACAGATATAATATAACTCGTAACGTTATATAAAGATTCTATAACATAAACATTTTTCTCATTATTAAGGAGCAAAAGCTCCTTTATAAGAACGTTTTGTCCGTCTGTCTGTCTGTCCGTGGACACGATAACTCTCGAACGGATTGACATATCAGGATGAAACTTGGTACACATATTCTAGAGCCCCATATCTTGGATGAGTTCGTAGATGGGCCCTATAGGACCACCCCCAAGGTCACAATAAAAAGGTCAAATTTTTTTTCGATATTGCTTCTCCACCATCACCGCATGCTTCATGTGATGTACAAGGACTCAAAAAAAACCCCAACGGACCCCAAAAAACCCGACCACACTCCCAAAGGGGCAAAATGAGATTATGGGTTAAAATGACACAGTGACCTAGGACAATAGGTTTTAACATAAAACAATGACCCCCACGACCTGCCCCAATCTGTTTCAAATAGCCCTAAATAGTTATAATTAGACCCAATTTGTTTCAAATAGCCCCAAATGGTTTCAAATAGCGAAACTCTTACAAATCCTTACACATCCTTACAAATCCTTGCAAATCCTTACACATCCTTACACATCCTTACAAATCCTTACACACCCTTACAAATCCTTACACATCCTTACAAATCCTTACACACCCTTACAAATCCTTACACATCCTTACACATCCTTACAAATCCTTACACATCCTTACAAGTCCTATCTTTCGCTCCTTATTTATGTCCATTTTACAATGGTTTATTAGTTCAAGTATAGAACTTGGTCGACCACAACCTCAAGTCTGAAGTAAAACTTTATCTAATTGAAATGAAAAGTGTAACGACTAAAAGGGTTGCGTTTGGGTAAAGATTGACACTCAAGGGCACGGAAGGATGCATTGATTGTATTGATTTCCTCATTTTTATGCAAGAAATTGTCATCTGCCACAGAATATAATTTATATTCCGAAAACTAAACATTTTGCTCTCAAACAAAGCCATCAGCCGCAACAGAATATTCCTTATCTTCAATTCTTTGCCCCCAATAATACAGTTTTTGTAAAGGGCTCACTTTTGTTTGGCACTTTTGTCATAGTCATTCATCAATGGATCATAATAATATATGGGCTAGGGATTAATCAGGCTGGAACAGAGCAATTCGGTTAGTTTGAATGATTTCCAACTTACTTTTATTCGAATAACGTTTTTTAAAATGTCCATGCAACTAGGTAATGATTAAATTTCTCTTATAATTTTCGGAAGCCTCACTGATACGTTTCAGAAAATATGGAATGGATTTATATTAATATTAAGTAAATTTTATTCGATTAATGCGCAATTGATGATTGGTTGATTTTAATGTATCTAGTAAATAAATCTGATGTAAACTTTGAAAAGCGATAACGTATTAAAATTGTTTCCAGCAACACTATAATGTTTTATTAATCCAAAATATTCTCAGAATTAAATTATAAAAATATTGGAACATTTTCAATTCCTAACCACAACTACTAAATTGAACCTAAAAAATAACCTCCAGTGCAGCTTCGCATAGCCCGAGCCAGATGTGTTGTATTTTTCAACAATCAGTGTACCTTTTTTAC